>JASKMD010000017.1:10288247-10390747 GCA_030144725.1 Haematococcus lacustris
CAGGCCAAGACACGACGCGGGGGACACAAACAGTGCGGGGACACACAGGGCGGGGGCGGCAACTTACTTGACGTCTTTTCGTTCTCCAGCCATCCCAGCGCTCCTGTCGTTGTTTCACTTGAGGCGAAGCGAGATGCTGCGATGGAACCAGCAGGAGCGACGGGTTATTACACAGCGCGTATCTCACGCAGCTCACAGTCGGTAGCCTTTACAATGATGAGCTCGCAGCCAGATTCGATTCCAACTCATGCTTTATGCGGGCTGTGGGGTTCAGAACCGAACGAACCTTTCAGTTTCTTTGCCGAGCCCTTCTTTTGCTTGTCGGTGCCTTCCGCTTCTTCTCAGCCATCACGCGATGTGCATTGAGACGGGGCAGTGGCCTTACAAGTAACTTGGGTTTCCCGAAAGATTCATCGAGTGATGATCATCGCACCATGGCCCATGGCACAAGGAAAGCAAGCGGTGCAATCTCTCGTCTCCCACGCCCCACCCTCCGCCGCCCAAGGGACACTCGGGGGTTAGCAGCCCACAAGGGTTGGCAGCCATACAGCCACCATCCTGTGTGATGGCGCCATCCTGTGCAATGGCCGATAGCCTGTGTAAACTACTAGGACTTTTACAAGAACATGACGCGCCAGCACTAGCAGCCGATATTTATAGCAGCAAGAAGCATGCATCCCATAGATGAGAGAGACTTGTTTTTCTATACAAGCTGTGACAGCCCACTGCCCTGCGGCTGGACCTTCTCCTGGGCTTTGAGGCTGAGGAAGGCCTGCGGTCACCAGCACACACATCCCCTGCGACCGAGCCGGGGCTGTGTTGTCTGAGCGCCGTCTCCCTGACCCTACTCACTATTCATGAAGTGGCCAGGCAGGCAAGGCGGGAGCGATGGCCATGAAACTGGACCCTAACGAGCAAACAGGCCGGCGGGCAGCCAGGAATGAGGGCGAGGGCGGACAGGCAGATAGACTGGCGGGCGGAGGGGCCGGCAAGTAAGGAGGTCAGCAGCCTAGCATACACGCCGTGCCGCATTGCTGGGCACTTGCCTGCATGCGGTCAGCCATGAGGGGCGGCCATCGCCTGATGCGCACCAGCCAGTCCCTGTCGCCGGTACTTGGCGCAGCCTACTGAGATCTTGGTGCAGGCCCAGTCCCACTGATCCTCCGCACTGGCCACACGGCCTTGCGCAAAGTACAGGGCAGCGAGGGCGGCGCGCATGTCCGCACTGCCGGGAGCACGGCGGGCGATACGCTCCATCTGCAGCAGCTGTGCACCCTGGCCAGCAGGCTGCAGGCCAGTTGTGTTGGGGGCCACAGTGGCTGGCTGAGGGCGTGTGTGTGGCGCCAGCAAAGGGTGGGCACATGGTGGGTTGTTCTTGTGGTGGTGGTTAAGGTGGTTGATGGCGCTGCATCCCCGCTCACCTCCCTGGTGGCTCCCGCCTCATCACCCCATCTGGGCGAGCATGAGGGCCGCATTGCTGGCACTGAAGATGGCACCTGGCGGTCAGGGCAGGGCAGTGCAGGACAGGACAGGTGCAGGCCCCGGCCTAGCCCAGCCCAGCCCAGCCCAGCCCAGCCCAGCCCAGCCCAGCCCAGCCCAGCCCAGCCCAGCCCAGCCCAGCCCTACAGCGCTATAGCTACCTCCTGATGCTGGTCAACCTTCTCAGGGTCTTCCCTGACAGGAGCACTGCATGGCTGGCAGGCGACATGCAACACTCATGCGCATGGAGCCTCCAGTCCCCATGTTGGGTGTGGAGCTGTACTGCTGTAAGTTGTACTGCAGTGGGCTGGGCCTCAGCTGCAAGCCCCTCTGTGGCCTCATCCCCTGGGCCACCCCTGTCCCCCCACGCAGCCTACCGTCCAGGCGCTGGGTGGTGGACCCTCCTCGGCCCCTGAAGCCCTTTGCCTGCTGGAACAACTGGCTGCTGGTGAGGTAGTCAGCACGCGCCTCTGCAGCCACACCCGACACACACCCTGCCTGGGCCTCTGTGCAGGGCCCATGCCCTGGCCCCTGACACGTCACTCTGCCAACATCAGGCGTCCCTGCACTGTCCCTGTCCGCCTGATACTGGGCAGTGCAGGAAAAAAGTGACATTGACAGCGCCCCCAACGTATGGGTGGTGGGTGCGGTTGTGGCGAGCGCTGGAAGGTAAGGGAGGTGGTGTTGACATTGACACGGTTGATGATGCCACCGATGCTGTGCTTTGCCTACGATGGCTCCTGGGTGCCTTGGGCTGTGGCTGCGGGCCCACGCCACTGCGGCCAGCCCCTGGGTACTGCGTATGCCCGACTCTGGGCACCACGGCCTGCAGGCAGCTGTTGAGGGGCGGCCCAGCATGTTCAGCAGGGGCAGCAGGAGCATTGCGCGTCTGTCAAACACGCCCATGCGTGTACCATGGTGCCTGCTGGTGAAGGCTCACCTTGCCAGCGGCCCCAGGGAGTTGTAGCAGTTGCCTCTGCTGTTGATGACATACGGGTCAGGGGGACTCCCTGAAGCCATGGCAAGGCAGCACATGGTCTGCATGGCTGTGCCAGGCAGGGCCCCGGCCTGGCTCAGGCAAGACTCCGGCCTGGCTTAGGCCGGACTCAGCTGCAATGCCAACCTGGCCTAGGGGGAAAGGGCACCAGATGACTAAGCGCCACCACTGGCATCTTCACAGTGCCTGTACTGCAGGCAGTAAAGCCCAGTCAGACCCGCAAAACAAGGCAGCCAGAGGCAAAGCAGCAACCAGGCACCCACCCCATCAAGCGAGGCACCACACACCCTAGCTGCTTAGGTGCCAGCTGTGGGCTTCCAGCATGTCAGGTGCCTGCTCAGGGCCAGGGCTAGGGCTAGGGCTAGGGGCAGGGCCTGCTCGGGAGGGGGCCTGCCCAGTGTGTTCAGCGCTAGGCCGTGCTGTGTGGCCTCACCCCGCCTGCTGCGCCAGCTGCAGGGCCTGCTCGTAGTCCCTCAGCGCCGCATCCCAGTCAGCCAGACCCTCCAGGGGCCAGAGCCCGGCCAGCCAGCAGCCGGGCCTGCGCTGCCAGCTCGCCCTCAGGAGTCAGCTGCAGTGCGGCCTCAAAGTCGCCCAGCGCTGCCTGGAAGTTCTTGCCGTCCACCAGCACCTGCAGGGGCAGACCAGGGCTTCATGGCGGGTGAGGGTGCAGCTCCGCTGGTGCTGCTGAGGCTGGTGCTGCTGGGGCTGGTGCTGCTGGGGCTGGGGCTGCTGGGGCTGGTGCTGCTGGGGGCTGGTGCTGCTGGGGCTGGTGCTGCTGGGGCTGAGGAGAGGGTGTCACACAGCGGGCGTGACACAGGAGGGGCATGCTGTTGACTGTTGCGGCTCATGGCTGTCGCCTGTATCCGTAACAACAGTGATCCACATGCGCACATGGAGGGGTATGAGAGCATGGTGCTTTGCAGGGGGTAGGGATGAGTCAGGGGCATGCAGGCTGTCACGGCTTGAGCGCTAGCTGCTGGCCAGCAGGCACCTGGGCGCGCATCTCCCGCCACCTAGGGCTGCTGGGGTCGCGTGCCATAATCTCTGTCAGCAAGTCACTTGTGTCCTGCACAGCACATCAAGGCCAGGGAAGGGCCAGGTCAAGGCACTGCTGCTTGCTGAAGCCTTGACTCCACCGTCCCTTGCAGCAACACAGTCATAACCCGACACAGTCACACTTCCTTGACCAAGGGCCTACACAGCAGGTCTGGGTTGTGTGTCGGGCCTGAGCACCACGGTGAGGCCATGAAGGGCAAGGCACTTGCTAGCTGTAGCTGCCACTGTAACTCTCTAAAGATCAAGACTGGGTGCACCGGGTGGTTGTTGTGGCGCGTGTGCAGCAATGCCGGTACTGGAGCTGGCTTGTGGCAGTGTGTCGGGGCTGTAAGGCACAAACCCATCCTCAGTGCCACGCATCGTGACATGTGTCACATGTGTAGGCACTCACCTGGAATTCCCTGTTGCTGTACGCCTCAAAAGCCTGGTCCTGCACACCACACAGGGCAGTACATATGGATCCTGTGTTGCGTAAGGTCAGGTGGGGTAGCCTACAGCAGAGCATGCGGCCTAATGTGCTAGCTGGGCAGCTGGGCTGATTGCGGCACCGTGGGAGCTGGGTGCGACGCCACGGTTACGCGCCTCCAGGGCGCGCAGCTCTTCCGTGTCTCCAAGCTCCTGGGCCCCAGCTTGCCGCGGTAACCGCACAACTGCTAGCCCCACGATTGCCGCACGCAGGGTGTCTCTCCGCGTTGCAAGGCACGGGGTTGCACTGGACTGTTTGTCTGGCAAGGCGTGCAATCGTGCGGGGCATCGCGTGGGTGTTGTGATCCGCGTGGCCCGCCAGGGATGGTGGTGATGATGCGTTTGTGGTGCTGGCATTTGTACCATCTAGCGCCGTGTCACAAGCTGCGATGTTTAGCACCAAAGAACTTGTGTAGTGACTGGCGATACTGTGCTAGCCTAGTCCCGTGATAGATACATGTCCCCGGTGTCACGCACCGATGCACCAATGCATGACCTGCATCTGGTGGTGCATGCAATCATTGCGGCAACGTTTGCTGGGTTGTTTGCAGACGACCTAGCTTCAGCCGGTCCCAACTAAGAGAGAACGTCATCGTAACGACGCCGCGTCTCAGCCACGTAGTTTAAATGTGTGTGTCGCACATCCCCGGATAGAAGACTCTGCCACTGGCCAGTGCCAGCTATGCGGCCCCGCCCCGCCCCGCCCCGCCCCGCCCCGCCCCGCCCCGCCCCGCCCCGCCCCGCCCCGCCCCCGCCCCGCCCCGCCCCGCCCCGCCCCGCCCCGCCCCGCCCCGCCCCGCCCCGCCCCGCCCCGCCCCGCCCCGCCCCGCCCCGCCCCGCCCCGCCCCGCCCCGCCCCGCCCCGCCCCGCCCGCCCCGCCCCGCCCCGCCCCGCCCCCGCCCCGCCCCGCCCCGCCCCGCCCCGCCCCGCCCCGCCCCGCCCCGCCCCCGCCCCGCCCCGCCCCGCCCCGCCCCGCCCCGCCCCGCCCCGCCCCGCCCCGCCCCCGCCCCGCCCCGCCCCGCCCCGCCCCGCCCCGCCCCGCCCCCGCCCCGCCCCGCCCCGCCCCGCCCCCGCCCCGCCCCGCCCCGCCCCGCCCCGCCCCGCCCCGCCCCGCCCCGCCCCGCCCCGCCCCGCCCCGCCCCGCCCCGCCCCGCCCCGCCCCGCCCCGCCCCGCCCCGCCCCGCCCCGCCCCGCCCCGCCCCGCCCCGCCCCGCCCCGCCCCGCCCCGCCCCGCCCCGCCCCGCCCCGCCCCGCCCCGCCCCGCCCCGCCCCGCCCCGCCCCGCCCCGCCCCGCCCCGCCCCGCCCCGCCCCGCCCCGCCCCCGCCCCGCCCCGCCCCGCCCCGCCCCGCCCCGCCCCGCCCCGCCCCCGCCCCGCCCCGCCCCGCCCCGCCCCGCCCCGCCCCGCCCCGCCCCGCCCCGCCCCGCCCCGCCCCGCCCCCGCCCCGCCCCCGCCCCGCCCCGCCCCCGCCCCCGCCCGCCCCGCCCCGCCCCGCCCCGCCCCGCCCCGCCCCGCCCCGCCCCGCCCCGCCCCGCCCCGCCCCGCCCCGCCCCGCCCCGCCCCGCCCCGCCCCGCCCCCCGCCCCGCCCCGCCCCGCCCCCGCCCCGCCCCCGCCCCGCCCCGCCCCGCCCCGCCCGCGCCCCGCCCCGCCCCGCCCCGCCCCGCCCCGCCCCGCCCCGCCCCGCCCCGCCCCGCCCCGCCCCGCCCCGCCCCGCCCCGCCCCGCCCCGCCCCGCCCCGCCCCGCCCCGCCCCGCCCCGCCCCGCCCCGCCCCGCCCCGCCCCGCCCCGCCCCGCCCCGCCCCGCCCCGCCCCGCCCCGCCCCGCCCCGCCCCGCCCCGCCCCGCCCCGCCCCGCCCCGCCCCGCCCCGCCCCGCCCCGCCCCGCCCCGCCCCGCCCCGCCCCGCCCCGCCCCGCCCCGCCCCGCCCCGCCCCGCCCCGCCCCGCCCCGCCCCGCCCCGCCCCGCCCCGCCCCGCCCCGCCCCGCCCCGCCCCGCCCCGCCCCGCCCCGCCCCGCCCCGCCCCGCCCCGCCCCGCCCCGCCCCGCCCCGCCCCGCCCCGCCCCGCCCCGCCCCGCCCCGCCCCCGCCCCGCCCCGCCCCACCCCGCAGCCACCCCCTCCACTGTCATCAGCTTACAAGTAGTCATGCCAACTATACACAATAGCCTTAACGGGTCAGACAATACTGTAGGTGGTAGTCACTCATGCACCATGTTTATGTGCATTTGGTATAGTATACCGTATACTCCACACAGCCCATTAACACCATTGAGTAATGCCTCTGGTGGTCCCTAGTGGTCCTCAGTGGTCCGGCTCAAATGGAGGCCCTAGTGACAGACAAGGGGGCTGAATCTGTCGCTGCGTAAATGTGTGCATGATCAGTAATCAAGGTTAGCGGCAGGCATGTGTCGCACTTGTACTCGGGTTGCGGTCCGAGCTCTATGCGTCAGCTCGCCAATGTTCTAATGCATTCTCCACCCTGGATTCATGCGAACATATGCCCCACGGCTTGGTCCAGGCTGAGAAATTACACCACCACCGGGGTAGCCCAGTCAAGCGACGCGCTGTCAGTACCAGCTGCTGTCGTGCCGTCGGCGCATCCTACGCAGCGTAACTGGGATTGGGGCTGGGTAGTTGGTCAGAAAGCAAGTCGCCGGCCAGCAATCAAGAAGCCAGCGAGACATCAATGGCACTTCTGCAACCCCAACTATGACAAGCATCAGCCCCTTCCAGCAAAGATGCTGCCACCTCATGCCCCCCCCTCAGCTGAGAGATTGGATGAGTGGAAACTGTTCAAGCAGCTTTCAGCCAACCACCGGCAAGGCAGCACGCGGCGCTACATCACCCAATTCAGAAGGTGCGTACAGTTACTCAGGCCATGGCTGGCTTGCGTAGCCACAACATTCAGGTCAGACAGCACTGATATGTACACACCGTTGTGAAATGCTTGAATACTAAGCAGCATGAGCTGTTGTGCCCTCAGGTGGCTAGCCTTGAGAGATGTGGATTGGAAGGTTGCCTTTGAGCAGGCAGTGGCTGCAGACACAAAGGTGCTGAAGCTAGAGGCACGGCGAGAGGCACGGCGGCGGCGAGAAGCCAGCTGGCAGGACTACAAGCTCAAGCTGGTCCAGGCAGCTGTGTCTGCCAGCCCTGTAGAAGCCACACAGCATGCCCAGGCCACCCCATCACAATAAGCAAGTGGCAGCGCTACCCTGCGGGTTCAGTGCAGTGTTCTCCTTGCGGAGCTGCCTGCGTTGGCCCCCCATGACTCATGCACAGGTTAGCCTGCAAGGAACCTCATGGCACGGGGTGTGCCCTTAGCCCAGGTGCAATGTGTCCAGGCCCAGCATCAATCCGGAAACTACATCAGGTGTGGTGTTGGGTGTCGTTACCAGAGCTGGGTGTGGTGCTGGGTGTCGTCACCGACTTGTACCCAGGAGGCGATGTCATTGATTCTCGCACCTCCAAAGGGCACCTCCAAAGGGCATCTCCAAAGGGCACTTCCACAGTGGTCCTCACCGGGTCTGCCATATTGGAGTGGGAGTACACGAGTTGCATTAGGGAGCAGCCTAATGACCACACAGAGCAACAATGATGGCATGCATGCCTACGTTTTGCTCATGTGCACCACTGTGAGTGCAACTAGCCTTGAGGTGGTTGAAAGCAGACAGGGTCGCAGTATCACCGGGCCTGGCCCGATACAGATACAGACTGTATCCCTGTATGAGTGACTGTAGCTTCTCTTTATCAATGATACTGTAAGTCTCTATCGGCATCTTTGGCCAACCGACTGGACACGCCGATTGCATACTAGCCGCGAAGGTGGGTGTATCACCCATGGCAGGGCCTGGTACTCGGCGATAGGACGATTTAGTGCACGCTCGCTGAAGCAACATATGCTACGCGACGCTCTGTGACGGTGACAGAGTTCTCCGTGACAGACTGCGGCGTTGCTAGGAAGTCCGCCCGGAAATCGCTCCCGGCCTCAGATCACCACATTACACTTCTCACACTTCAGCACCACATGCTCACGTGACCACATGCATTGCTGCTTTTGGTCTTATATCATTTAGTGAAGTTGGCAAGGCTGTGTCCAATTGCACCACACGCCAAATCAAGGCACAGCGCACAAGCAAATGCACTAGCAAAGGCACTCACGGCACAGAACAAGAAGAGGCAAGCAAACTTGCAGTCAGCAAAGGCAGTCATACCAAGTCTGGGCTAACCCCATTCTGCAAGAGATCGGGCTGGGCTAAAGAAAATGAAAAAGGTCCCGATACAGTCGGTTGGTCTGTATCTTACAGCCTTGCGGCCCTGTATCATGCAGAAACGGAAGCTACAGTAACTGTTTCTGTAAGTCTGTATCCGTGTATGCCCAGCCCTGAGTATCACACCGCCTTTATGATCATGTACAATAGGTTGCAGCGCCCTACAAGGCTGGACGCACAAGCAAATGTGCACACAAAGCATGCAACGTTGCAGATGCATTGATAATGGCTCTGTCTGCATGACGGCCCTCACAGGTGGTGGGATCACGGCAGCAGCAGCCGTCCCAGGCTTTCAGACTGGGTGGCCTGTGGGAAGCTGTGAAATAGGCTGCCTGCCTAGGCCTAGGCTCTCACGACTCTCACTCCCCTCTGGAAACGTGCAGCCAAAAGCGTGCAGCCGGTGTGGGGGAGCAGCACACTCACAACTCTTAAAGCCAGAGATTGGTTTCGCTCGTGAGCGTGGTCTCTGAGCATACTTCCCACGACATGGCCTTGTCGGGGCACCAGACGCGGTCATTTGCTGACGATGGATTTGTCCCTGGCTTTCCTTGCCTGCTGCTCCGTTAAGCCTGGCAGGCAGCCCTGCGTCCCTGCCGTGGCCATGCCCGTGGTGAGGCCGCCTCGTGAGTTCGCTGCAGTCTGCAAGAACTTGAGCTCCTCCTCGAACCTGGGGCACAGCCACACCCGCAGCCACACAGCTCTTACTTGCACTTCACATGCTAGGGCAGCCACCAGGTGCGTGTGTTTGCGACACCATGTCGTGCAGCATGAGGGTGCAGCAGCATGTGTCAGCATCACATGGCTAGGGCGCAAGGTGACAGCCCGGCACCCACTCAGGTGGCAGCCCAGCAACTCACTCATGTCGCTTCTGCTTCTCCTCGTGCAGTGTGCGCTCCAGCTGCGCCATGCGTGCCTCCCATGCGGCCAGCTCTGAGGGGGAGCAGCTGTCTCGGTCCGTCACCTACACACACCTCACAGGGAAGACGATGCCACAGGCAGTGTCAGGGTCCATGCGATGGTGGTGATGGAGGCCCACATTGTGTGGTTGTGTGATTGCAAGTGAAGGAAAACCACATGGTCGCCATCAAGCCGACCACCCACACACCCTGTGTCCTCCCATGCACAGTGCTGTGTTTTGTTTTTGTGGCCTTATTGCTGTTACACTGTAGCCTGGATTGGGGACCTCGGATGGGAGTGACAGCAGCAGATGGGTGTCCTCATCACCCTAGGGGTCCCCGTAGGTGCAGTGTGCTCCACACACATCAGAGCTGCACCTGCCGCATAGTGCTACTAAAGCGTACAGTGCCAAGGACACCGCCCTGGGATGTGTGCCTGACCAGCTAGGAGAGCAGCAGCAGCAGCAGCCACAGTTGCCCCAGAGCAGCAGCCATTGCAGCAGATGATACAGTGGTAGGCAGTGTTTGGCGTCAGAGCAGGCTTCACACAGGCAATGCACCAAGGCTGCTAGGGGCAACATGGCGAGGCGTGTCAGCCTCGACTAGAAGGGAGCCACATGCCATGAGCTTATGACATGCATGCAGTGCACCACCATGCTGTGTCCACCAAACGCGAGTGCCCAGGACCAGGGCCTGCACTGGCCTGGGCTGCGGAGCGGGAACATACACAACACATACACCTTGCCAGCCAGCCAGGCAAGCAGGCAGACAGGCACTGCCAGCCATTAAGGTTTCACGCTGTGGACTCACAGCCGTGTGTGGATAAGACATCACGCTTGCATGCGAGTGGCTGGCCTGCTTCCACCACCGGGCATTGGTGGCAGCCTCACTGGACACAGGGCGGTAGCAGCTGGGTCGGTCCCCCAGAGGCAGCTGGCGCAGAGCCGCTTCCGTAGGTGGGCTGTACCCAGCTTGTGGCACCCCCTGCTGCTGCCTGCCCTGGCCCTGCTGAGCTGCAGGCCTGCGTGGGTACTCGTTGCCCGCTGAGCTGAGCGCTGGAGGGCCAGGGCCAGCGTCCGGCGGGGAGGCAGCAGCAGCAGGGGGGAGCGCCTGCTGCTCAGTGGCGCCCGCTGCCATTGAGGTGCGCACAGCCGGCAGCAGCTGTTGGGGAGTGGCTGTGGAGGGGAGGTGCATGGACATGCGGACTGGCAACAGCGCCCTGGCCTTGGTGGTGGCGGGTGCCAGGGGGCGGCTGAGCACCACGCCAGCCGTCATGGTGGCAGTGGCAGCAGGGTGCCGGGCATGTGATGCAGCCAGCCAGGCCTCTGCCCCGGCCCCTGCTGCTGTTGTGCTGTTCAACCGCGCGGGGCTGCCTGCTCCAAAGGGTGCGGGGGAGGCCACCCGGGCTGAGGCTGTGGCTAGATGCAGGGCTGCAGGGCCAGCTGCTGCACGCAGCTGCATCTGCACTTGTGGTGAGTTCGCAATCAGCTGCTGCAGCGGGACCAGGCTGCAGCGACTGTCCGCGGTGGGGACAGATGTTGTGTGCCCAAGAGCAGCGTGCACTGCAGCCCGTGATGGGGGACTGCCATGAATGGAGGCTGCTTTGGGATGGCTGCCAGCCTCCTTTGGGCTTTTTGACAATCGCTGCAGGCTGTTGATGCTGTGCAAGTTGTGGTGTGTGATTGAGCGGGTCTGCGGGCATGACAAGGTAATAGAAGCTGACATGGGTAATGCTGCCTTGCAGCATGAGGGTTGCATGTCAACTTGATGAGCACCTTCATGCTTGTCAGAGCCGCATCACGCTTCACGCTGTCGCTGACAGCCCTCAAGCTAGCTGACAGGTATTGTACCAGGGCGTCCTCCTGCGGGCTCAATGAGATACATGGCAGGGTGGTGGGAGTACCCTACCACGTCATGGGCTGGCTGCAGACAGGGCTCCTGGGCTTGTTCAATTCCCATGGCAGGCATTGAGGAATAGGCAGGCAGGAACACGAGTGTATGCAATGTGGCGCCTAGGTATGCAAAGTGACGACCTTGCTTGACAACTTGCATACCCAACATCAACAATAGCAACGAAGCGCACACACCAAGCACACCTGGTACCCTAGCCTAGTCCAGTGCACTTTACATGTACTGCACCCACCCTGTCCTGTGCCATCCTTCGACCTCGTCACCAGAATGGCACAGGTGGTGCCTCCTGGGGCCACATGTTGACAAAATGTTGACAAAAGCGCAGATGTTTGCGCTGAGATGCCCGTTGCGAGAGCCGTCGCACTCGCCAATGCCTTACCATGTTGCAATATGCAGAGAGCTGGCCGCAGGTCTACGAGTTAGCAGACTTGCCGCGTGCTAGAGCAGAGGATTCTAACTTTGTTAAACTAAGAGTTGTAGACAAATGTTGACAAAATAACACATGTTTACCTCCAGGTCGGACGGGCCAGGGGTTTCCGTACTTGCCCGCCCTCAGCGCCCGCCCTTCCCCAGGGCGATGCCGTGCTCGACACCTCCCCTGGCAGGGGTGTTTCAGTGCTGCCTTTGGGCCCAGATACAAGAAGTAGCGTGGGTCAGACATCAAGGCATGGGCTGGCACTGGGTCACCCTACCCCCTCTCGGCCATAAACCGGGCCACCGGGCTAATTCTCCTGTGACTGGCCAAGCTCCAGGGCCATACCCCCCCCCCCTCCCCCTTCCTCACCAGGTCACTGATGATGTGTAAGGGCTATCACGGAGGCTGTGGCTGAGGCCAGAGCAACATCGTGGCGCTGGACACACCCCACTGCCACCTCCCTCATGAGCCTGCATAGGCAAAATCATATCTCCTCACTAGGGGTGGTGTTTTGTCTGTGTGGACTTCTGTTCACATGCACATGGCATGGGCGCCTTCCATCTCCACTCTTGCCCTTCCCCTTGCTCTTCCCCTACACTATTGCCTGACCCCTGTGACAGGGCTATAG
Source organism: Haematococcus lacustris (assembly GCA_030144725.1). Taxonomy (NCBI): domain Eukaryota; kingdom Viridiplantae; phylum Chlorophyta; class Chlorophyceae; order Chlamydomonadales; family Haematococcaceae; genus Haematococcus; species Haematococcus lacustris. Next base: position 10,300,360 of record JASKMD010000017.1, read on the forward strand.
CCTAGAGTTGGCATGACAAACGTGCACTGATTGTGAGCTGCTAACAGCTCAACAAAGAAGGACACACACTGCTGTGCCACAGGCTGCTGCTGCTGCGCCTTGGGTGGACGGTCTGTTTTGACAAATTGGTCATCTGGCACAGCACCTGGCAGCCATTCAAAGCCGGCGATGGCACCAGCAGCAGCCATGCCCTTCCGCTGGTACGGTGGTATTGCTAGGGACGACATGTGCGCCAGCCTTTCAAGCTGCGATGTACAGGGCAGGTACATGCAGGGCTGACCTGTGCGAGTATCTAAACACGCTAAGCAGCGAGTGGTAGCCCGCAACCCCTGAGGGCTATAGTGTAGAGTTGGCCATCGGCCATCGGCTGCTATGGCGCACTTAGGAGTCAATCTAGGGCCCCTGGAGCTAGGCGGGGAGAGGGCACCCTCAAGCATCAGCAGTGGGGAGGCCCAGTGTGGCCCATATCCTGCCCGTATCCTGCCACAGCCATACCAGGCCTGTGTGGATTTCAGCGAGGCAACCCTGCCCGGCGAAGACCCGGCTCAGCGACACCCTGCTAACCCTCCCGGCGACGAGTAAGGCGTCAGGCACGAGCTGGCGCAGCAGCGGCAGCAGGAGTTTGCCCAGGTGAGGCGGCATCAGGTGCGCCGGCTGCGGCGGGAGGTTTGCTAGCGGGAGGATGCTGTTGGCGAGAGGAGGGTCGACAACTGACAGGGGCACAGGCAATGGGGCGCAGCGTGGCCTGCACTTGGCGCACAGGTGTCGCCACGCGCGCGATGAGATGGCCTGTGTATCTTTAGTGCCAGTAGCAAATGCAAGAGGCCTTATATCGGCAATGTGGGGTTGTTAAATTCCTACAACGCCACAGTTTCCTCAAGGGTGTCAATACAAACTTCAGTAGTCACCGCACGACGCGACGTAGACCGCTCTTGTCGCGACCGACGCACCGCCCGTGCAGCATGCTCCGTGTGAAGCCGAGTATGTGCGAGGACGCCGAGCTGTCGTTGTTGCTTGAAGAAGCAGGGATGCAGCTGGGGTCTGTGTTTAGCACTCTGACCTTGGGTGGTTTCAACGGGAAGGGCAATGCAGGAAGCAATCACAGGCCGGTCACCACCGGGCCCTTGGAGCGCATTCGCGCTGCCAAAGCTCTTGGTGAGACCAAAGCCAGCTGTCACTCCAATTCGCAGCTGTTGCACAGGGGCATACCAGAACACTAGAGCAGACTAGAGCTACCAGTGAATGCCACGTGCTGGCAAGTCATGGTACACCCTGGGCACACCATGGCACCATTTACCTGTGAGCAGCCGTGCACTTTTATTGATCATTGTGTGATGTGGAGTGAGCAGCTTGAGGTGCAGTCCTGCTGTTGCAGGCATGAGCCAGGCTGACCTAGACTGGTCACTGTTGACCACTGCAATTCCGTCAGAAGCCCTCAGCTGCCCAGACCCATCCTCGGACCCCACTAGCATCAAGCAGGTGATCACAAGAGTGCGAACAAGCACGCAAACTGCAGCAACAGCTACGTGCAACAAACAGTTAAACAGGACTAGTGTGACTCATGCTTGTGAGTTGCTGAGTCTCTAGAATTATGCTGAAAGCGTTCATCGCCCCTGGCTGTGCTGTTGTTGCAGTTTGACCTGAATAGCGGTGGTGCTGTGTTTTTCTGCCTCTTTACTCTCAAGCCGGGCAGGGGCAGCAGCCCCACCCACTCCAGCCCAGCAGAAGGAGTGGTGGTGCTCAAGTTCTGCTCCAGCAGGTGACCAAGCAACTGCCAGGGCCAGGCCCTGGGACAGGGGCGGGGCCAGGGGCAGGGCCAGGGCCAGGGCCAGGGCCAGGGCCAGGGCCAGGGCCAGGGCCAGGGCCAGGGCCAGGGCCAGGGCCAGGGCCAGGGCCAGGGCCAGGGCCAGGGCCAGGGCCAGGGCCAGGGCCAGGGCCAGGGCCAGGGCCAGGGCCAGGGCCAGGGCCAGGGGCAGGGCCTGGGGCAGGGCCTGGGGCAGGGCCTGGGGCAGGGCCAGGGCCAGGGCCAGGGCCAGGGCCAGGGCCAGGGCCAGGGCCAGGGCCAGGGCCAGGGCCAGGGCCAGGGCCAGGGCCAGGGCCAGGGCCAGGGCCAGGGGCAGGGCCTGGGGCAGGGGCAGGGCCAGGGCCAGGGCCAGGGGCAGGGCCTGGGGCAGGGGCAGGGCCAGGGCCAGGGGTACATCCAGCAGGGCTGGGGTGACAAATGTGTGTGCCTATCCTGCCTTGCTGCAGGCTGCTGGCGCAGGCAGAGCAACTGGCAGCAGAGCTGGGCAGGCACTGTGGGGTGGTCACACCTGACTCCCGGGTCATGCAAGCCGTGAGTGAGACAGGGGCACCGCCATGACGTGACTCGATGATTTTTTGCCTGCCTGCCTTCACCATAACTCAGTATGAATCAAAGCAATAGCGATGAATCAGCACGGTTTTGTCAGAATTTTGTCAGAATTTTGTCAGAATTTTGTCACAACCTACTTAGGGGTTGGGGACAGGGACGTGTGAGGGAGCATGGGGCAGCGATACGTCTGTCACCAGCACCAGGGTTTCATGCTACTAACAGGCCCCCTGCCTGCCTTCAGCATGACGTGACTCGATGTGTATGCCCTGTGCTGCCGTCCTCGCCCAGCTAAACCGCATACACTGTTGCCGCCACATTGCATTGCCAAAGCCAACCAGGCTGAGTGCAAGCCTTAATCCAAATGCCCGTTGTGGTGGTGTCAGTGGTAGTGGTAGTGCTGCCTCACTACCTGCTCCGCAACAGAATAACTTGTTTGGGAAAAAGCAGCACTTGAAAATGAGAGGTCGCAGGCTCAAAACCGCGACAATGAACAGGGTGAAATGGAAAGGGGTCGGTCCCTTCCATGCACAGGTGGCCAACTTTTTAGCAGAGATGGTGGTGGTCATCATCATCATCATTACATGGCGTTTATAAGAAACTGGTGTCGCTGCAGACTTCTCCCCACCAGCATAAGCGACATCATGTTGCTCCTAGCAAAGGCAGCTTCCGCCTGTGCCACAAACCGGCTATGAACGAACCTGGTGGTGGTGATGTGTTGTTGTTGTTGTTGGTGATGGTGGGTGTGCCTGGCTTTAGGCTGGTGGCAGCGCCTGGGAGTGGGTCAAGCTGGAGCAGGCTGCAGGGCGGCTGGAGCCAGAGGCTGGGGGCGAGCTGCTGCGGCGCGAGATGGACCGGGTGTCAGCGGCCTTGGTCATGGGCTTTGTGCATGGCAGCAAGCTGGTGGACGCGCCCAGGGCTGTGTTCCAGGTAGGCATCATGAAGGCCGTGGGTTTGTGCAGGAGCTTCCAGGCTGCAAGGGGAGGTCAGGGATGGGGTGCTGCCCCTACTGCGCCACCTGCCACCTCAGCATGCCCTGGAAGAGCTGGTGGTGCAGATGGGGATAAACATGCAAGCACAACTCGCCCCTGTCGCACCGACTTATACCCAGGAGGCGATGTCGCTCACTCTCGCACCTCCAAAGGGCACTTCCAAAGGGCACCTCCAAAGGGCACCTCCAAAGGACACAGCCCCCTGTGCTGTTCTCTGCATATCCTGATGGACATGGTGGTGCAGATGGCGCTAGTGCTGACTCAGAGATGAATGTGCAAGCACCACTTTCCCTAGCTAACTGTCACCAGCGACACGGTACTTCTGACAGGCAGCTTGTCACTGCTGGTGTGACCGCATGCAGCCACCTTCAGGTGTGCCTGCAGGTCTGCCTGTGACATGGCGGCCACACCACACCACCCCTGCCTGCTGTGCCCCATGCTGCATTGCAGTCCGTGCCAGCCGCGCAAACCACATTCCGTGACCTTGGTCGCCTGTTCCTGGTGGACTGCATGCTGGGCAACGCAGACCGCCTCCACTGCCCCGACCTGGGGTGGCGGGGCAACCCTGGCAACATCCTGTGGTCATCATCCACATCTGGTGGGCCTCCCCACACCGTCCTGCCCTGCCACTGCCCTGCCACTGCCCTGCCACCGCCCTACCCTGCCCTGCCACCGCCCTGCCCTTGTCCCTCACCATTGCACAACGGCCGGCGGCAACCCGGTGCAGGCTCATGGGATGGCAGATGGCCGTAAGTCTAGGCCAGCCACAGGTCCGTCTGGGGACGGATCTTGCTGGGTTTGAGCTTGGCACGTGAGGTGGCTCAGCAACTGCAGCCCTGGAAGATGGTGATGAACAGACGTGTCACACAACGGCAGGGTTAACTCGGGCGTGTTGTACATGATGAGGGTTTGCCCACAAGGGATTGCAAACTGATTTCCATGGAATACTACATTACCATGGAGCATGTGGCTGGACCGCCGTTGGGGCTTTGAGGCAGTCGACAGCGAGGTAGAGAAGCAGCAGCGTGAGCTGCTCCCAGCAACAGCCGCGTCAAACACACAGGCGGCGGCGCAAGCAGATGTTGGAGCCAGGTGGTGGTGCTAGGGAGCCGGCCACATGGGCACATGGGCACATGCAAGGACCCATGAGTGTGTGGCTGGCATGGTGTGTGGCCTGTTTTGGCCGCAGGCTCGCCCCACGCCGGGCGCATTGTGGCCATTGACGCGTGCGTGCAGCGCCGGCCACCTGCCGCCAAGCTGGACCGGGAGGACGAGGCGGTGGACCGCCTAGCCCAGCTGGTGGGTGTGGGGCCTCAGAGCCTGCTTTGCCTGCTTTGGTCTGCTTTGCCTCAGAGCCTGTCTGGCTCTGCTTTGCCTGGTGTCACACGCGCTGAGCCACTGAGCAGGCTGCCTCACATGCCCTGCACTATCCGCCCACACTGCACCTAAAGAGGAGCCCTGAACAGGGCACCCACAGGGCACCCCTGCACCTCCAATGCCCTATGGGTACAGGCTCCCTAGGCAGCACTGCACTAGGGAGATGGTGGGCCCTCCTGACCTCAGTCCACTCACCTCCGACAAAAGCGTGCCTGGGGCTCCATGCAGCCGCGCCTGCCGCCCTTGACCTTCACACCTACAGTGCCCTCCTGCCTCCCCTGCTGCCCTGGACCTGCCCCCTAGGTGCTGACTGACCCCGGGGAGGGTGTGGTGGCCGCCCTCCTGCGCGACCAGCTGCTCAGTGGCGGACCAGGAGGGGCCCTGGCGCTGCTGGCTGACCTGCACACGCAAAGCTCCATGGTGGCGGCCTTCCAGGCGGGCATGCGCTACAGCCTGGGCCGTGCAGTGGCCCTCAAGGTCAGGGGGGGCGGCAGAGGCAGAGCAAACCAGGGCAGGTGCTGTGGCCTGGCTGTGGTGTGCTGTGCTGTGCTGTGGCCTGTGGTGTGGGCTGTGGTCCTTATCATGGCTCACGGAGTGATTCATTGGCGTGACTCCCAAGTTTGTCTGCATGGCATGCATGGTGCTGCATGCCTCCCTGCCCCTTGGTGATGGAGCCAGGAGCACAGGAGCCTCATTGTGCCACCCGCAGCCACAGCCACAGTCACACACAGTGTCAGTCAGGGGTAGCGGAATCCCTTGCAGTGTGCATCGCTTTGTGGCTGCATGCAGTGCCACCCGCAGCATTACTATCAGGGGTGGCGGTAACCATCGCAGACCATAGTGGCTGCATGCAGTGCCACCCGCAGCATCACTGTCAGGGGTGGCTGCACCATTGTGGCTGGTTGAGCAGCAGCTGTCACCTGGCAGGGCTGCTCTGCGCTGTGCCTGCGTGTGCTGACCCCGTGTGACCTGGCCTGGCCTTGCCGGTCTCACCTGGTCGCTGGCTGCCGCTGCTTTGCTTTGCTGCAGCCTTCCTGAACCTGGGCTGTTGCGCTGCAGGGCTTGTTCGAGATGATGCACGCCCGCATAGAAGAGTGGGTAGCGGAGTTCATAGAGGACGTGAGGCAAGCCGCGCCTGACCTGCAGGCAAGGCACTAGCAGCACTAGCAGCGCCTGGGTCATGCTTGGTGCTCAGCACCCGCCACCCCAATAGAGCGGCCTCACAGCTTCTGCGGCTTGCAGCTGGAGGGCTGGCTGGCAGCTGCCCCTCTGTTCTGACTGCACAGACGCTGCCACACAGACAGCACTCAGCACTACAACCTGGTCAGCCAAGAGCCCTAGGCAAACCCTGAGCTTCCCACTGGCCAGCCTTGAGCTTCCCACTGCCTGCAATGCCTACCTACCACTCTCCTGCCGGCCTGCCACCCTGCTCGCTCACTCACTCTTTTGACCCCCCACTGCCACACGCTCGCCTCACTCCTCCCCTTTCCCCACCTCCCCACACCTGGCGTGCTTGCAACCTTGCCACCCCTGCCGCCCCTGCCTGCAGCTGCCTGGCCAGCCTTCACCCAACTCTGCCCACTATCCTGCCAAGGTCCCCACCTCTCCCCTGGAGCCGAAGCACCCACCCCACAGGCTGCCGCCCCGTCCCTCCCCACCACCCCTCAGCCCCGCCTCCGCCCCTGCCTCTGCCCCCGCCCCCGCTGCCACCAAGCACCACGACCCCCACTGGCTGCCACTGCTGGTGGTGCCCAGCCCCTGTCCTAGCACCCACCAGGCATCCCCCCCGCCGGCCACCGGCCCCCCCCCCCCCCTCCTGCCCCCGTACCCCTGACTCCATCAGCCCCAGCCTGGTGGTCAGGACCCGGCCCAACAGTGAGGAGCGGCAGGCGCCTTCAGCCCGCCCTGCGCCCAGCCTGCCCCCCATACCTGGGGCCATGGCAGTGAGCTGCCCACCCTCTCCCCTGCCCCGCCCACCCTCAGCCTCTCCACAGGCTGGCGGCAGCGCGCCTGGCAAGGCAGTGGCCGTCACCGCCTCCCCTGACGTGCCCCGCAAGCGCCCCGCACAGCTGGAGGTCAGGCGCAGCACCGGGCTGATGTTCAACCAGCCACAATGCTGCACACGCCCCTGATGGTGATGCACAGCTGGAGGTCAGGCGCAGCACCGGGCTGATGTTCAACCAGCCACAATGGTGCACACCCCCCTGACAGTGATGCACAGCTGGAGGTCAGGCGCAGCACCGGGCGGGCACACAGACTGATGTTCAGGGGGAGGGGCGGGGCAGGGCAGGGGCGGGGCGGGGCACCCTCCCTTCACAGTCTCAGCTGCATCACCTGCTGTGGGTTCCTCAACCTCACATGCTGCCAGCCACTGCACTCCTTGTCGCCACACACACCCACTTGTACACACACACACACCACACACACACCACACACACACCACACCCCCTACAAGCCCTTGCTCCGTACATGAGTGAGGCTGCATGTGGATCCGGCCAGTTATAGCCATGACATCAAGGCCGGCTGCACCAGGGCAGGTCTCTGTCCCACATGCCCCTTGCTCCACGCTGCATGTCCAAAGTCAACGGCGGCTGGTGATAAGCCCTTGCTGTCAGGGGCACGAGGTTGCGGGAATGTGACCACCGTCGCCCATGGTACCTCCCGTTCCCACCCATTTCTCCTTAGTGACTGGATGGTTTGGTAGCTGGCCTGTTCACTGCCTTGGTGGCTCCGTCACGTCCGCCAGGTCGTGCCTGACATTTTTTGGGTTCTCTGACACCTGACATGGGTCTGACTCAGCTGCTCATGATTTCTCGGTTTCTCAGATTTCTTCGGGTTTCCTCGGGGTCACTCAATTCTGCCACGGGTCTGCCCATGGCTGCAAGCTCTGGCCCTTGGCACCAGCACATGGCTACTAGCTCAACCTTGGATGAGGACTGCATTGGATTGACAGGCCTCCCTGGCCTATGACATGAGCCTGGCAAGGCTGCTCAACACCAACCTAGGTTTCTCAAGGACAGTGGTGCAGGCCTCACTTCCTTGCCAGGGAAGGGCTCCAGAAGCCCCAACAGCTTTAGCTCCGCAGCTGGGAGTGTTGTGCTCTGACCTCACCTTCTTCCGCTTCTTGCTCCCGTACGCATTCACGAGCAGGAGTGCCCTGATCCAGCGGTCAGGTGCTTTGGGTGCTTGGTCTCGCAGACTCTGCCAGGTCATGCCTGACATCTTCGGGTTCTCTGATATCTGACGTGGATGGATCTGACATGGCTGCTCATGCTAGGTTTGTTCTTGGGGTTTGTTTGAGTTTCTTAGGGTTCTTAGGGTTCTTAGTGTTTTGGGGGTTCTTAGGGTTCTTGAGTTTCTTAGGGTTTGACATCTGCAAGCTCTGTAGACATGCCCTGGGGTGCACGACCATCCCCCGTTGCTCCTTGCTCCCAAACGCATTCTCAAGCACGAGTACCCTGAACAAGCCTCGCCTAGGGCCAATGTCTGCTTGGCCTGGCCACCAGGCCTTGGCCTGCCCACAGTACCAGCCTCACTTGAGCCCCTATACCTGTGCTGCTGTCAGGCTGCCATGACCTGACACTGACATGACAATGCGAGGGCTGCTGTCAGGCTGCGGCCAGAGCCCCAGCAAGACCTGGGAGCGGTTGGTATGCTGCAGGTGCGCCTTATGGGCAGGAGCAGCGTTGGAGGGGCTGTGGGTGCAGGTAGGCCCCCAGCCAGCCCCTTTGCCGTGGAGAGCAGCGGCGGCTCCTTTGGGCCAGAGCTCAGCCCCAGGCGCACCTCCTGCCCAATGTTGGGGAAAGGTGGGACAGGGGGGAGGGATGGTGGGCGGGGTGGGGACCGGCAATTCAAGTGCTCATGTTAGTGTAATCTGGTGTGATGGGGAGTGATGGTGTGGGTGTTGGCAGTGAGGCTGGATTTAAGCCATGGGCTGGGGATAGGGTGGGGGGTGGGGATGGCAGGGAGGGCTCCTGACTGCTGTGTGTGTATCTGAATTACTCAGGTCCCTGTTCACTACGCCACGTGAGTAGGGCTTGGGCTAAGAAGGGGGTGGGGCTGTAGCTTGGGTCACCAGCCCTACCCGGTTTGCCGTGACACACAGCCCTGACTCCGCCTGCTGCATCTGCTTCTGCTGCTGGTGATGTAGGCCCGGTGGTTTTCTGCCTGACGTCCCTGTTTACTACCATAGCTACGTGCCCAGGGAATGGGGCTTTAGCTTGGGCTTGCCTCTACCAGCTGGCCCTGAAGCACAGCCCTGACGCCTGCTGCCGCCGCTGCTGCTGCTGCTGCTGCTGCTGCTGCTGCTGCTGCTGCTGCTGCTGCTGCTGCTGCTGGTGGTGGTGTAGGCCCGGGCATGGGCCTGACCCTGGCTCTGAAGGCAGTGGGCGCAGAGGCCAAGCACAACTCTGCCATCTCAGCCCGAGTAGAGCGTTGGAGGGACACCTTCAGGTTAGCAGGCGCATCCATGCACTCAGAAATCCACATGGGCATGCGTGCATGCAAGCATGTATCGCATGCAGCCTGCCCTCACTCACAATGCAGCACTGCGCTAGGCTCCTTCTGTCTACTGTCTCCTTCAATCGCCGCTGTGCAGGCAATCAAGTGTGGGCTTTGCACCAGGTGTAAACTAGAGCAGGCCTGCCCTGCACCAGGCCTGCCTGCATTCACCTTAGTCTCAGGCAGTCAGGCGGTCAGATGGACCTCCTCCTTGCTCTTGCGCCCTTGCGTGATGCTGCCGGTGGTTGCGGTGCTGTTGCTGGTCAGGCAGCACGGCGCTACCTTGAAAGCCGCAGCAGACGAGTGGCAGGTGCGGCACCGCGTGCAGCGGGTGCTGACCATGGGCTTCCTGTCTGGCTCCCAACCCATAGTGGACCTGTATGAGCTCAAGGTGGGCGCAGGCTGCAAGGGCTGACCCACTGCAGCCAGCCATGTGTTCCCTCCCCCACTCATCTCATCCTATCATCAGCTTTGCGTCCAATGGTGGCCTGACCCACCCCACCCCACCCAACCCCCTCCATGCTGGCCAGCATTGAGCCCAGCTACTCCAGTGCTGCCTGTCTGACGTCATGGTCGTAACCCTGGCCCCCTGGCCCCCCTGAGGGCGCAGTGGCTGGGGGATGGCCCCACCCAGCTCTCAGCCTCACTACTCCAGTGCTGCCTGTCTGACCGTGGCAAGGTCGCAGCCCTGGCCCCCTTCCATGGCATAGGTGCGCCTGGACCACATGCTGCGGCGCATGCGGGTGCTGGAGGAGGCTGCGGCGGCCTGCGCCCCTGTGCGCATCCTGGACAGCCTGCCGCTGTACCTTGGGGGCGCAGTGGCTGCGGACTCCCACCACGTGCTGCGCCACCTGGGCATCACACACCTGCTGAACAGCACTGAGGTGGGAGGGGCAGGGGGCAGGGGCAGGGGCAGGGGCAGGGGCAGGGGCAGGGGCAGGGGCAGGGGCAGGGGCAGGGGCAGGGGCAGGGGCAGGGGCAGGGGCAGGGGCAGGGGCAGGGGCAGGGGCAGGGGCTTCATAGAGCAGTGTGGTGTGGCAGCAGTGGAGTGCCACCCCCTGTGCTAAGAAGCAAGGGCAGCCCCACACAGCCTGGCGTGGCCCTGTCCGCCCCGCAGGAGGTCGCAGCGCCGCCCGCCTCTGCCGGCTTCAATGTGTTGCGCCTGCCCCTGCGTGACCGTGACAACGAGGACATCACCGCCTGCTTCACCGCCGCCGCGGACTTCATCGACCGGGGCTTGGGCATCGCCTGCAGCAGCCCCGCCTCGTGCAGCAGCAGCCTGTCACACTCCCAGGCCTCCCCCACGCCACACCTCACCACCCCAACACCCTGGCTGCTGCAAGGCAAGTGGCAGCTGCAGGGTCACCGCCCGTGAGGGTGGGACTGCCCAGCACGGCCTCTCACGCTGCGCCATGCTGTGCTTCAGGCTGGCCAGGGAGGGTGGAGGGTGGGTGGGGCCAAGCCGTGCGGTGCCGCACCCACAGCAGCACCAGGCTCAGCCTCCACCACCACCACCACACCACCACCACCACCACCCGCATATCTACAAACCCATATCTGCCTAGGCACCCTCAAGCAGCCGCCCCTCTGCCACTGTCTGCCATGTGTCTGTCAGGCTGTCAGGCTGCTTGCCCCTGACCCTGGCACCCCACACGCTGCTGCAGGGGCTGCAGCCTGCCTCACCTCCCTGTGCTGCAGGCGGCCACACGAGCCCTGGCTCGGACCCCCCTGGCCTGCTGCTCCCCCCTGTGCCGCCCACTAGCAATGAACACAGCCGCACAGCACCCCTCCGTCAGTACCCCTCTGGCAGCCCAGCCTTGCCACTCCTGGCACCAGGGGACGGCATGCAACGCCCCCCACTGCAGCCGCAGCCACCCAGCCCCCGGGCCACCCCGCCACCCGGCCCGCGCCCTAGCCCAGGCCACCGCCGAACACTGAGCCATGGGCAGGGGTCCGGGGCGGGCAGGGCCAGCCTGGGCGGTGGTGGCAGCCCGCCCCCCTTGCAGCTACCGCCTGGGCTGGGTGGAGCCGCAGGGGATGCAGCTACACCTGAAGCAGGGAGGCCTGGGGCTGGGGGGTTGGGAGGGGGTAGGAGCAGCGCTGGTGGAGGGGTGGGAGGGCGGGGCAGCAGCCAGGCGCCAGGCCCTGGGGGCGTGTTGGTGCACTGCAGTGAGGGGCGCAGCCGCAGCGTGGCGCTGGTGGTAGCGTACCTGGTGGAGCGGCGCGGCTTCAGCCTGGCAGACGCCCTGGCGCTAGTCAGGTGGGGTCCCGGTGGGAGGGCTGTGCCCGGGCTGGCAGGGAGTGCTGACAGACCTGCTTTTGGGGTGGTGGTCAGACACCTGCCGTGGCAGCTGCCACCGATGCTGCCGTGGCTGCCGTCTCCCTGCGGGGCTTGAAGCAAGGGCCAGATCCACCCCCCACCACTTGTGCCCTGCTCTGCTGTCCTGCTGCCCTGCTGCCCTGCTGCCCTGCCGCCCTTTTGCCCTGCTGCTATGTCCCTATCTGACCATGGATCCCTGCGGAGTGCACATACTGCTGGCGTTGCTGATGCCAGTATTGACGTGCCTGCAGCCCATCTGACCAGGCACAAGGCAACAGCAAATGGTTGCATGGGTCCCGGGTGCAAGCCATGCGGCCGGGGCTGCATGCACCTGATGCAGGGACCGGCGGCCTGAGGCCTGCCCCAACGCTGGCTTCAGTGCTGCCCTCATTGCGCATGAGAGGAGTGTGAGGGGCGGGGTCAGCAGCGTTGAGGTGAGCTGGGGGGCCAGGCCAAGGCTAAAGACCAGGGACCAGCCGCTACTGATTGCAAGCCACACAGGAGCAGCAACCTTAGAAAAGGGCAGCAACAGCAGCAGGGGCAGCAGCAGCAGCAGGGGCAGCGGCAGGGGCAGCAGCAGGGGCAGCGGCAGCGGCAGTAGCATGGGGCATGCCACTGTCAACGTTGTTGCGGGATGTTCATATGGCCTGCATGAGTAGCATGGTGTGGTCCTCTAGCTCAGCAAGAGCTGTGTGACCAAGTGTGATGTAAAGTGTTATTCTAGGTAAGAGGTGTAACCTGGGCGGTAATGGGGTGCTCGCCTGGCATGCAGGGCCCGGCTGCATCAGGCCCAGCTGCGGCAACTGCCCAGAAGGTGCTTGGAGGCAAGCGGGGCAAGCCTGAGGCAGCGCGGTGCACAGTGTGCGGCCAGGAGGTGAGCCAGGCATACCCCTTGCCCACTCCCCCTGCAGCCCCACCTCAGGCAGGGGCAGCAAAGGCCAAACACGTCCACAACGCACTGCTACGTCTAAGCTGCAAGCTGTGGCAGTGACGACTGCAACATGGCAAGCAAGCGAACACAGAAGGGAGGTGCATCAGCAGGAGTGCCTTGCTATGGCCCGGTCGTGGCTCAGTGGTTCTCAGCCTACTTGGGGCAGGGCGTGCTGGGTTGTCCACCTACACAGCCTGCTGGGTTGTCCGCCTCACCATCTGTGCAGGTGGGTATCTCTGCAGCCAGCTTACGACTGCACATGCGCACCAAGCACCCAGCACACCCCGTGCCCCACTAAACCTCAGGAGCAGGGCTAGGGCCAAGCCAGCCTTGCTTCAGCCACTTACTCTCAGCCGGCCGGAGCTCCTTCGCACCACAGCTGCCGGAGCACGGCTTGCCAACTCGCCATGTCTAGCTTTGCGAGGATGGACAGCGATGAGGACGGCTGTTGAGTGACAGGATGGGAAACGAGCGCTGGTTGGCTGGCAGTGCAGCGGATGGGGCCTCGTGATGATCAGACAGGTTTGCATACCATCTTAAGTTCAGCGGCCAGTTGCCGTGCATGCACCTGCCACCATGCCAACAGCTGGGCGCATGCTGGTCGCTAACCAGGTATTTAGGAGACAGCACTTGCTTGTACAGGCCATGCACATAATCATGAAACTCTTGTCTTGATGCATGTGACTCTTATGCACTTATTCACATGCACCACAAGCTGACTGCATGCAAAGTGCGGATGGCAGGAACAGTCCCACCAGCATGCACACATGATAGCTACAACTGCATGTGCATTGCCTCTATTGATCTGTCATTGCTAACACATGCGCAACCAAGCTATAGAAAGCCCACTAGGCTGCAACACCACTCAACCTAGTGCACTCTGTCAAGCTGTGACAAGTGTAAGCCTCTCACGCTCAGTGTAGCTGGACAACCCCGGATGTGGCTGCTCATGCCCCGCCCTGCCCGTAAGCTGGACCCACATCAACTAATGTCATGCTGGAGCACCCGGTCCACTCCGCCTGACTGCACACCCAACAGTGCTTTGCACCAGTCAGACACGGCCACCTATTAACACCAGCTGCCATCAGGTGATGCCCATGAGCAACCACCGCGTCAAGCCACCACCCCAGCTTGTAGCCAGGTGTCCAACAGCAGCAAAGCTAGCCCCATGCGCCTCATGCTATCCACAATGTCCAGTGTAACTCTCAAGGACCAGGGTTGATCAGCTGCGCCGCCTGCGCCATTCAGCCAGTCGCCTTGCTTCCTCCCGCTCTGCGAGCAGGCTGTCAAACTCCCTCAACTCCCCACTCATGCGCTGTGCCTCCTCCTCGCTCACTGCAGGGCAGGACAGGACATGCCATGTCACAGCTGCCTATGCTGGGTGCCTGGGGTGGGACCAGTATGTAGCAATGATGACTAAGCATACATGCAGCATTGCTAAACTGATGTCCCAAAGCACGCTGCCTCTGCTAGATGAGGCATGCAGCAGCTACATCATGTTTGGCACGCGCCAGGCATTGCTGGTGATGATAACACAAATACCACACCACTGCTGAACACGCACAGCCTGCTGCCGCCCTCACCCAGCTCTAAACTGGGCTGGCATTGTGTGCTTGGCTTCGGCTCACCATCAGTCTCACTGCCCACACTGGCGTCTGCTGGGCTTGCAGCCCCTGACAGCGGCTGCTGCTGCTGACTGCCTGTGGCTGGAGCAGGCAGCAGGCTCTTGACCACCAGCCATCCCAGGCCCATCCCTCCAGTCGCAATACCCAGAGACAGCAGCTTGGGCAAGAACAGGCCCAGGCCAAACGTAGCAAAGAACCCAAACGACACCCCCACCATAGACAAAGCCATGAAGCCAAACAAGAGCACAAAGGGGATCCAAATCAGGCTCAGGGCCACTGCCCCAAAGGACAAGGCTGCACCAGTGGCCACGGCTGCCATTACAATGCCCACCACCAGTGGCCCTGCGTGCAGCAGCAGCAAGGCCAGGCCACAGCCAGCAGGTGGGGGCCAGCAGCTAGTAGAGGTGTGCTCTGTGTAGGCAGCTGACCGCAGCCCTGGGCCACTCTGTTTAGTGCTCCTAGCTTGTCCGCCTGCCTGACTGCCTGCTTGGCCACTACCTGCCTGCAATGCATGGGCTGGTAGCAGCTACCATTGCCTTACCAATGATAGTGGCCAGGCCTAGAAGCATTGCCGCAGGGATGGCCAGCTGCCACAGGTTCTCCCTGGCAACATTGATCTCAGTGCCATTGAGCTGCAACTGCACGCGAGCGTTGTCTGACTGGAAACCCCAAGCAGTGCGGGAGCGTCTTTGTTGAGCAGGCCTTCTGTCTGAGTCAGGGAAGTCGTCCTCTCCATAGCTACTGCCACTCCATTGAGGGCGGCGGGCATGTGCCCTTGTGTAATGTCGTGGGCCCGTGAGGATGTCAGGCATGCGCGCCACCAGGCCTCCTGGCTGCTTGCGGAAGCTCCAGCTCCCGACATGTCGTTGTGTCAGCATTATGTCTGAGGCAAGAGGGGGGTTTCTTACCAAACGAAACACACGATTACGCTGTGGGGTTAAGCGTGTTGTGCGTGATGAGTGCGCGCAGTGCGCAGCGAGGAGGCGGATGTTCTATGTCAGTACGTAATACCACATCCCACATATTTCTAGACCATGCTACTCCAGAATACAGCAAGAGTTGGAATCGAACCCAGGTTGCGAGCTCATCAATGAAAGAAGCTTATTTATCTTGTATGTGTGCCTTCATAGCTAGCCCACGTTTCTACAGCACTTGCTCACACACACATCGCCTTTGTTCAGTACACAGTCGGTAATGTTGACGTCCCGACCCATCTAACGTTAGACTATATTAGACGGTCTAACGTTAGACAGGCATGTTAGACTTAATCTAACCATCTAATCTAGCAGATAGATCTACGTACGTAAATGGGACGATTCCTACTGTCTAATGACTATTCCTGCTGTCTAATGACAATTAATGCTATTGAGATGTATCTGTATGACCTCAGCCGATCCTCATGGACTTCGCTTCAACATTCGTGCTGATATGAGCAAGTTGAAACTGACGGTGGAAAACTGTGAGAAATGGTATCACACCCAAAGTTCAGGGACCGGGTTAACTTTCTGCGGCATTTGCACTCGAGCGTCAGCATCCGTTCGACCCTCGGTCTTTCCACATCTCACTAGCTCCGGTAAAAAGAGGAAATGACCACCGAGAAGGTGCTAGGCGCGCTTAACTGGGTCCAACTAGCTGATCCGTCATGACGGCGCCCAGATCCAGCTTTTGTTTTATCACCGCACGCAGACCACGGAGGAGCTTACCAAACGGGCAAGCGAGACAATCCCTGAGGCAGAGGACGCAAAGAAGGCCAAGCTTGAGAGCGCGGAGGAGGTGCGTCTGGTGCATTCCGTGCCACCCGGAAGTCCTTTCCCATCAGCTTAACTGCCATTGTCTTCGGCATAGGCATAGTCTTCGGCATAGGCATAGCACAGGCATAGTCGGATTTACCGGCAGAGGCACGCGGCCCGGTCCCAGATCATCCGTCCTTCGCGATCGCAGGCGTCTAAAGCATCCTCCGATGCCGCACAAGCTGCCACAGACCATCTGTCGGCAGCAGGACAGGAAGTGAAAGAGGCTGTGGCAGCAACCACAGAGAGTGTGAGCCAGGGTGCGGAGGCAGCCAAGGACACGGCCAGCGAGAAGGCAGACGAGGCAGCAGGCAGTGTGCAAGACTTGGTTGACAAGGCCAAGGAGAACATCAAGGAGACAGTGGATTCAGTGAGTACGACCCCGGCATAGTCTGGAGTCATCACCAGGGATCGCATGCTGACAGAGCAAATGGCAGGTAGCAAAGGTGTTTGTCACCACGCCGTGTGGTGAAATGCTGACAGAGCAAGTGGCATGTAGCAAGGAAGGGGGCTCATGGGTGGTGAAAAGCCATATTTTCCCCAGGACCCAGGAACTAGGTAGAGTTTTACCCAGGTGACGTGCTCACCCAGGAATCAGGTGGCAAACACCTTTGCTCCTAACACCGAGTCGCGTAGGGCTGCCTGGTGCGCTGCATTTGACAGTATCATAACTGAAGGTGTGACACATTACAGCCTTGCTGTGTGTGGCTGCCCATCCAGATGAAGGAGACGTTCCATGAGAACGTGGACGCAGCCCGTGACAAGGTGGCAGGCACTGAGCCTGATGTCTCCAAGCCAGCCACTGAGCCAGCCAGCATTGAGGAGCCAGCCAAGGCAGTGCCAGCAGACCTGAGCGCCAAGACAGAGGAGGCGATTGTGGATGGTGTTGTCAGCGCCTAGCCGGCTGTCCCGCACGCACCACCTTCACATCTCCTTGGTGTGACAGAGGGCCCTTTGGCTCAGGTCCCCAGCCAGCCGCGAGGCTTAGCCAGCAAGCTTGGTGATCCCGCAGCCAGCTGCATGTGGCAGGCAGCTGGTTGGAAGCAGCTTTTTGCCACGTGGGGTGTCTAGCGCAACATGAGGGTTTCCGCAACCGGAAAATGATCTGGGAAATTGAATACCCCCAACGGACTCCGATTGCGACAACGCTATAACATTCGACCCGCTGTCTCTTTTTCATGACAAGCAATTGTACCATAGTAAGACGTGTGGTTGCCGCCAGACGTCTGTACAAGGTCAAACAAGCCAGGTTGTAAAAGCCACAGCGTCTGCTGCCCCGTGGCCAATGGTGTGCGGTGTAGGGGGTAGCTGAGCATGACCTCACCAGTCTTTTCTAATGGAGGGTGAAAGGTCATCTCTGGTGGGGGGTAGCAAGGGCATCAACAAAGTGCATACCCCCCAACAGAATACTACGCCCTCGCCGTTGGGCGTGCATCATGGGAGGAGAGTAGCCTCGGGGCATGCCTCTTGTAACCCCAACCAGAGATGGGTGTGTGTGTGTGTGAAGGGGGGATAAGGGTTGCCAGGCTACCGGGCGCACACAGTGGCCATGTCGACATCTTCCCCCCTGCTCGACGTGCACGACTGGGTGGCGTCCTCATCCCTCCTCTGCCTGTACCCTTCCACCTACAGAACCCGCTCAGCCCCTCACCTCTCCCCTACTGCCGCCTGCCAACTCGGCTGCTGAGCTGGCGAGCCCGGCTGACTGCCTGCCTGGATCAGCTCCACCATGAAGGACTTGCTGCCCGCTGATAGTCAGCAGGACACAGTATTGGTACCAGGGTGTTCAAGCAGCATAGGGCGGCAGCATGCCACGGGCATGCCACGGGCTGAGGGGCAGCCAGACCCACCCTGCCGCCAGCCACATCCTACAACAGCCCCTTCGCCCCTGACAGCGCGTCCAGTAAGGCGCGCCCGAAATAATCTTTAAGATATGACCCCATATGATCAAGCATGATGGAACATGATGAAAAATAATTAAGCCGAAACTCGCAAAACTTCATTGCCGTGGTCTCAATCTGGTTTCAACCATGGTCTCAATCGTGATCTAACTTGACGGAGAGTAGAGGAGTGTTACTAACTACAACTGAGAGTGATACGTTTTGGAGGACGTCAAACCCTCTTTACACGCGGGGTTCCCAGGTGGGTTAGTGTGGTGATCTGCCACACTGTCCTCTTGACTACAGACCCGGTCACATCACATCTTTAAGCCATCATATTCAGTCATATGACCAATTACTCAGCAAGTCATATGATCGGTCGCGCCCTAGCGTCCAGATAACGCAGCCCCTAGGTGTAGGGGCGATATGTGCTATTTGTTCATCATGGCACCAGTAGGGATCGTCCCGACCCATCTAACGTTACGTTACGTTAGATTAGACGGTCTAACGTTAGACAGGGGCGTGGAGCCCCAATGAAGTCTGTTCATTGCAGCAGAGCTGTTAGTCAGCCGGTCCCAACTGAGAGAGACAGTGTTAGGCCTTGCTTTGGGTCCACACCCTGACAAGTGGCTATGAGTCTGTGTCATTTAACTCTATGCTTTACTGCTCGGTGCAGTAGTTGTTGCTCAGCTAGGTACGTTCGCATCTCGCAGGCACCCAGGGCCATCTTTGCTCTTAGTCCGCTGCGCGTGTGTTCATGCTATATGTTGGTGTGCTTTGCTTTGGTGTAGCAAGAGGGCTGTAGGGATTTAAATTGTTTCTCGGCTGGCAGAATGGCTGAGCTGAAGTGGGCATTAGGCAAACTAGCAGTAGTCTTTACAACAGTGAGCCCGCAGCCTGTGTTTGTTTACAAGTCGTGCTTGTTTCGGTGTAGCATGAGGGCTGTTAGGATTAAACTGTGTACGTTGCAACTTGCAAGTCATGGACTTTCATCATAGGGTGACGTTTCCCCATCCATGCAGAACCCTCAACGACCACAAAAAGACGGAAGTAGACGCTGCGTCTGGGGGAGGGCGGGAAGTACAAAAATTGTATCTGTCGAGATGGGTGAGCCTCATGACGAGATAGCCCATCTCGCGGGATGCATATCATTTGTCACGCCACGCCGCGCATGATGTCCAGCACGATGTTGTGGGATAGACGAGCTTACTACAACAGCGACATCTCCAAAGCCACATTACAAAAACCGAGCACAGCAATGACAGCAGATCCACAAATATCAACCTGCCTTAAAGATGTGAAGCTCAGAAACCGGCAGGTTGTAAATCAAGGCTGGGCTCTTTCAAGATGCACTGCAGCTGCTTCCCTGGCCGCAGGAAGTAACAATAGCTGTGGGCTGCAATTGTGCTGTAAAGATGGTGATGAGCCACGGAAGGGCGTTCACGAGCAGCAGTCAGTCTCTGGTCATCCGCCCCTGAAGGCATGTGGCTCCCTCAGTGCATGTGCATTTGTCACCCACTGCACATGATATTCCAAGCGTTGCCCTGCTGACCTCCTCTTGCAGGATAGGCAAAGCCAGGGCGGCAGTGGCCAGCAAGGGGTGAAGCAGCCAGGCAATGGGGAGTGCTCTTCTCTGCCTCTCCCAGACGCCATCGTCGTGTCCATCTTCAGCCGCTTGGACACGCGCGATCTGGCCCGGGCGCAGGCCGTGTGCAAGCAGTTCCGCACCCTAGGGGCCTTGGATGCATGGGCCAACAAGCAGTGGCGGCAGCGCTACACACAGCGCTGGCAAGTGAGTGGCAAGCTGTGCAGCACACTGGGTGGCAGGCAGCACACAGCATGAGCAACTGCCTGTAGCAGTAGCCAATGGGGCACTTGCTGTGGGCTGGCTGCCCCGTTGCCATGCGGAGACTTCTGCATTTCACAGCAATGCCGGCAGCCAGGCACCCTAGGCAACGCTGCCGAGTCTGACGCACAACCAACTGGGGTGGGGGCATATGTTGCATGGAATGTTACAAGGCCGCTTTAGAGCTTATTTGCCTGCAGCAGTTGGCCGACAAGAGAGAGTAGGGACAAGAGGCCATGAGTGGGTGTATGCTGTCAGCAGCTAAGAGCAACCTTGGCTCTCAACCTTGAGCCTTCATTGCAGTAGAACACACTAATTGTGGACTACTACAAAACGGTGTTTTGTCTGTGTGGTTCTCCCATCGCATGGCATGCTCATGGCCTATACATGGCATACACATGGTCATGGTCGCCTACCACCTACACTATTGCCTGACCCGTTAGGGCTATGATGTAGAGTTGGCATGACAAAGCATGCACTAAGTGTAAGCTGATGACAGCTCAAGAGGGGGGCACACACTACTGTGCCACAGCGGGCTGGATCTTGGGTGGCTTGTCCTTCACCCGCTTGTACCCCAGGCCAGGGTACTCCTTGCCCTTGGCTGGCAGCTTCCCCTGCTCTGGCCACCAGCACAGCTCCAGCGGGCGCCACCTGCTCTCCCCAATGCGCTGCATGTTCAGCGCTGCATTGCAGTCCCTGTCCAGCCACCTGCCTGGCTGTGGTGCTGGCTTGGCTTTGGCAGCCTTGCCCTTGGCCTTGGTGGGCTCAGCCTTGGTGCGCTTGATGCGCTTGGCTGGCAGGGGAGTGCTGGGCCCAGGCTCTGAGGCTGCTGGCTGTGAGGCTTTCTGGCTGCTGCATGGGGGCTGTGGGGGCTTGCGGGGGGCCACCACAGGGCACCACATCATGCCCCGCACCGGCTGGTCACGCTGCTGGCTCCAGGCTGGGCGCACTAGACGGTGTTCCACCTGCCCTGCTGGGGGCTTCCAGTCTGCAGGCCTGGTGGCCCTACGTTTGTTCAGCCGGCTCTCACAGGGCTGCTGGCCGTTCACTGCTGAGCTGACCCGGCTGGTGCGGTGCTCATCCACTAGCACCACCCTGCCCCGCAGCTGGTCTGTGCCCCTGAGCCTGCACACCACCTTGCAGCAGGCACGCAGCACCGCATCAGCACCCCACCCTCCCTGGGTGCCAATGCCAGCTGCGCCAAAGAACACCACCAGCTGCCTGGCACGCCCATGGCGCGTCATGGCCACCTCAGCCATCTCCTCCTCCAATTGCGGTCATGCACACAAGGCACACACAGGGTGGCTGACATGGTGGCACACGATTAGGCATGGCACAGGCAACACCTCTTTCACTTCATTGCTGCCTTGGAGGCATCGCGCCACTAGGCTCATATCAGCTCACACCTGCTGCTACCTACTTATACCCAGGAGGCGATGCCACTCATTCACGCACCTCCAAAGGGCACCTCCAAAGGACACAGACACCTCAGCCTGATGCCCCAGACATTGGACAATACATTCTTCAGCAAGACATCAAGCAGTTGGTAGTTCACCTTCACAACAGCCCACCCCTCTGTCCTTGGACTTTCAGCAGTCAGCAGCAGCAGCAGCTTAACAGTCTAACCTTGGACTTCCATCGTAACTCGTCGCACCCTTCATCATCGGCCCAGCGGCAACAAGTACAAATGGAGTGGCACAACCATACATGAGACCCTCACTAGGGGTGGCGTTGTGTCTGTATCGAGTAAACCTCCCCACACACATGGCATGGGCTACAGGCTGGTGCAGCTGGGTCTTGAGTGGGCGGTTCGCAGCTGCTTGTAGCCCAGGCCAGCATACCCTTTGCCCTTGGGTATGCGGCTTAGCCTGGTCAAGCCCGGTAGGTTTATACCATACTGGATTTAGTGTGATCATCAACTGTCAAGGCTGTGGCAGGCACAGGTGGGCAGGGACCCCCGGGTGGTTGGTCACAGCAGCAGCAGGAGATAGCAAAGATGGGGCAAGTGGGCGTGGGCACAGAGCGACCGTGGCAAAGTTGCTTGTTGTCTGCAGGTGGTGGAAGCCTGCCCCACCACCCCCTGGGCCACCCTGTTCGGTGCAAAAATGCAGCAGCTGAGAAGCTGGGGGGGCCGATACCAGCAGGACCATCTGCATGGGCACCGCTGCGCTGTGCGGGCAGTCAAGCTTCTGCCCAGCCACAACCTCCTGGCCACAGGTCAGAGCCTGCCGTTGCTTCTGGCTGCCTTGGCTGCTAGGACTCTGATCACAGGTCTGGCTCTGAAAGTTGTTTGCAGAGCAGGTCAAGCAGACAAAGCAGGAGGGTTACAAACCATGCCACCCTCCCTCCCCAGCTGCACAGCTCCTTGTTGCCAGCCTGCCTCAGCACACTAGACAGCCTGTCGTCTGCTTGCTGCATGTGCATGTGTCGACCTCTGCTACGCCCCAGGCTCGCTCGACAAGACGGTGCGGCTGTGGGACCTGCAAGCTGGAAGGCCCCTGGCAGTGAGCCGGCCGCACGGTGGCACGGTGCGCTGCCTGGCGCTGGACTCCTTTGCCCTCGCATCAGGCTGCTCCGATCACATTGTCCGCGTGTGGAGCAGCTGCCTGACTCCGCCTGCGAGCTGTGCGTCACGACGTACCCTGCCCCATCGCGCCACCAGCTGCAACAGCTCCAGCGCGAAAGCAAGCGGATGCAGCACTGACAGCCCTGTTGCGGTAACGCCCAGCGACGTCACGAGCAGCGATGAGGACGATTCGGGCTCTCATCGGCCCATGCAGCCCCCCGGCGACCTTGACGAAGCTGGTGCGACCACGCCCAGTCGTCAGCGACAGCTTTTCGATGTCGCGTCCGCTCCCGCGCATTGCCTGACGGGCCACCGAGGCCCGGTTTCGGCGCTGTGTCTGACGCCAGAGGCACTGTACAGTGGTGCGTGCGATGGGATGGGATGCCTTACAATCGCATTGCCTAAACAAGCAACCCATGCCTACTTTGCGGCATGCAGGCAGCTGGGACTATACTGTGCGGGTATGGTCTCGAGAGGAGGGCGAGAACGGGCCTGGCTTCCAGTGTGTGAATGTGCTGGGGTATGATGATTGGGTGGGGTCAGTGACGGCACGGGGCGGCCACCTGCTTGTCTCCGCTGGGGTGGAGGTGCTGGTGCACGACTTGGGCACTGGGCAGGTGCTGCGCAAGTTCCAGAACCTGGTGAGCGACTGTGGCTGACTGTCCAGGGGTCGGGCGGAGGTTCTGCTGGACCTCCCTTCTCCCCGGTCACTGCTGTTGCCACTGCCTTCTGTTGCTAGTTTGTGGCTCTGGGTCAGCAGGCCTAGTCAGATGGCGCCTTGACCAGGGCGTTGAGGAGCAGGGTTGGCTCAAGGTGCCCAGGTGGTGAGGAATGGCAGGTCCAGAGGGAGCTGTGGGCCTGACCCTGTAGCTCAGGGTGGCGCTGACCTGGACTTCATGGCACCCCCAGGGCGCTGTGAGGTGGCGCCCAGGCGCTGGGACCAGTGTGTCCAAGGCAACAGCCATGTTATGTGCTGCCACCGCTGGGTTGTGCTTCCGTGGTCAGGCGGTAGTGTAGGTGGTAGGCGACCATGACCATGTGTATGCCATGTACAGGCCATGCGATGGGAACACCACACAGACAAAATACTGTTTTGTAGTGGTCCACAATTAGTGTGTTTGACTGCAATGAAGGCTCAAGGTTGACAGCCAAGGTGCTGAGTTGTGCTGCTGATGCTGCTGCTCTTAGCAATATCTGAGCAGCTTTTATGCCACTGCTGCGGTGGCGACTGCTGCTGGTGCTATTGCGGTGAAGGGAAACCCGGCCAGGAAACCAGGCCAGCTGGCTGTCCATGGGTAGCTGTAGGGTAGCTGCGCCCTGACATCTCCCTGCGCTGTGCCGCATTGAATGCAGCATGAGGGCCACGTCAACTGCCTGGAGGGCTCCCACAGCGGGCGCATGCTGTTCACCGGGTCAGGGGACGGGCTGGTGCTGGCGCATGACCTGCGCATGAGAGACCCTACCTCAGTGCTCTGGTGAGGGACCTGTGGACGCTCCCTGCAGCCTCATCGCCTGCAGTAGGAAGGAGGGGTGGCAGGCAGAGGCAGCAAGGGGGGCTTGGGTTACCTTGATGGTAGGAGAGGACCTGAGGGAGGCAAAGCCGATGGGTGATCAGGAGCCGTGCCTGTGGTGCTGGTGGAAGGCACGCTGAGGACAAGGGAGCTGACCTGGCTAAGATGGCAAAGCAGCATTTGTGCGTGTGCCTGCCTGCCTCTTTGCCTGCTCATCCCCCTGCCTGCCTGCTCACCTGCCTGCATCTTTGCTTGCTCACCTGCCTGCCTGCCAGCTCACCAGCCTGTCTCATTGCTTGCCCACCTCCCTGCTTGCCGGCTCACCTGCCTGTCTGCACGGCCTCCAGGCATTTCAACGCAGGCGTGCACAGCCTGGCCCTAGAAGACCCCTGGCTGGCTTGCTCAGCCGCTGATGGCGGCGTGGTGCTGCTGAACACTGAGGCGGCCCTGGGCCGCATGCCAGGCGGCAGCCAGTACCGGGCAGGGTGCAGGAGCAGCAGCAGGGGGCCAGCGGCCGCCTGGACCCCAGGCAGTGGGGCAGGGGGTCGGGGTGCGGGGGGGCGTCACAGCCTGGGAGCCAATTGCCGGCAGCTGGCTGCTGCAGGGGGCCCTGCCTACTCTGTAGACCTCGTGGAGCAGTGGCTGGCGGCTGGCTCTGAATGTACCACTGTGAGGTAAGGGGCGAGCTGGGGGAGGCGGGCATAAATGAGGAGGAGGTGCGGGAGGAGCCGGCAGAGGAGGCAGCAGGGAAGGAGGAGAAGGAGGCGGGGGAGGAGGACCCCCTGAATTGGCAATCTCCATGGGGAGGGGAACGTAGAGTAGGGTAGGGAAGGAGGGGCACTCTGGTTGTGCATCTAGACAGGGTGAGCTCACGGCATGGCAGCTACTGTGGCTGCACCTCCCTCATCAGCCCAGCGGGCAGCAAGTACCAATGCACGGGTGGAATGATAGTACCCTCACTAGGGGTGGTGTCTTGTCTGTATGGAGGTAACCTCCTGCATACTTGGCATGGACGCCTTCCACCTACACTACTGCCTGACCCCTGTAACAGAGCTATAGCCATGAAGTGGCATGACAAACATGCACTGATGAAATCCAACACAACTGTGGCATGGCACACACTACTGTGCCACAGGCTGCTGCAGCTGAGCCTTGGGTGGGCAGTCTCACATTCGCCCAAGACAGGATACTCCTTGTCCTTGGGCAACCAGCTCAGGCAGCTCAGGCTACCAGCACAGCTCCAGTGGTCTCCACTCGGCTTCTTGACCACCTAACATTGCAGGCTTTTTCCTTACTTAGCTCCTTTGCCAACAGCCTTCGTGTGGCAACCTCCATGCAGCGTTATGAAACCCATGACACTGGCAGTGTCAGCGAAGGTTCTACAGTAGCAGCTATGGGGCATGCCCCTGACAGCATTGATACCGGCTGGCCAGCTGGTATGGCAGCAGCCCTCACTAGTGCTGATCACCTGGCAGGCTGACCAGCAGCACAGGGCCTCTCCCACTCTGGTGTCTTGCTGCAACTCGTGTTTTGCTGGTATCGGCCAAGGTGCCCCACTGCCCTGCTGTCCTCATCAGCACCAGCAGCACTCAGTGCTGTAGCCTGGGCGCTGAGCCCTAGGGCCTGGCTGTGGTGCTGGCTGCAGGGTGTGGGACTTCACGGGCGCTGCAGAAGCGGCAGAGCGGGCAGCCATTGCCAGGGCAATGCGGCACTCCAGCAAAGCCAGACGGCAGGCGTCTCAGATGCAACGCCAACAGCAGCAGCGACAGCAGCAACAGCAGGAAGAGGAGGTGGTGGAGCAGGAGGAGGAGGATGAGGAGGAGGAGGAGGAGGAGGTGGCGTTAGGGATGGTCGAGCTGAAGCTGGATGCGTCCGCCGTCAGTGTGAGCCAGCACGCCAGGCTGGGAACCAGCGGGCCTGCAAGCAGCCGCAGTGTTGAGAGAAACCCTATGCCGCAGCCATCCACTGGTCGTGATGGCGTACTCTGTGCCCAGCTGCATCTGAGGGAAGCTCCAGGGCCTGTGGGGGCAGCAGCAGCCATCCTTTCCCGGCCCCACCCGACCCCTGCCGGCCTGCCCCAGGGGATAGGCAGTGGAGCAGCAATAGTCAGCGGCCGTGAGGAGCGGGCAGCGCCTGAGGGGCAGCACTGGGGCGCCCGTGACCACTATGGTCATGCCACTGCCCACAGGCCCCATTGGGGCCAGCTCCTCGGGACCCCCCCACCTCGCCCTCCACCCCCACCTCCCAGGCAACAGCAACAGGCCACATCTCAAGCTCACTACCCCACCCCGTGGTTGCCAGCAGCACCACAGGCTCTGCGCTCAGACGGGCACAGGCAGTCTCTGCCTCTGGCCCAGCAGCAGCGAGGTGGTGGGCTGGCAGCCATGGACCCTCAGCTCCAGCACCACCTGCTTCCGCCACCACACAGACACCACCAGCTGTCCAGCTCGCCACCCCTGCAAAGCCACCCCAGTACGGCTGTGTGGGCGGCACAGCTGTCTCGCCATAGCCTGGACAGCCAGGGCCCTCGGCACAGCTCCAGGCAGGCTCAGTATCTCCCCGCCCACAACCCCACGCGTTCCGCTCCTGCCCAGCCACGGCAGGCGTGGGCCATGCAGGTAGGTGGCAAACACCCCGCACCTGCTGGCTCCCACACCACCCAGCCAGCTCATTTTCTACAGCCATCGCAGCCTGCACCACCTGCCCGCCAAAGCCAGGCAGCAGCCCCAGGGCCGCCCCAGCCCACCCCACGGCCTAGTCCCCCTTCTAGCCAACCACCCCAACCGCCTGCACCAGCTCCCTGCCCCCTTGCTCCACCCCAACTTCTGCAGCACCCAGCCAGCCTGCCTACTCCTGGTGCCGCCACGGCATTGCTCCAGGCAGTGTCGGCCTCAAAAGTGCAGCCTGCAGTGGACAAGTTCAAATACAGGCAGGTGCCCAGAGCCCGCAACGCGAAGCAGCGACGGCAGCAGAGGCAGCAGTTGGAGCAGCAGGTGCAGGACTGCTGACCAAGTGGACCGGGCGGCAGGCCTTGGGGGCCACAGCAGGGCGTGGGAACCGATGCTGGCGTGTCGTTCTTTCACTGGGGGTATCCCAGTGCTTTCGCTTGGCCTCGATCTGTTCACAGCGCCGAAAGCTTTTGTATGACCTGGCAAAGTAGGTGGTAGAGGAGCAGGGTGGTTGAGAGAGCACCTGGTCACCCCCGCCATTGGCTGCACCCCTGATAACTATCCGACTGATCTTTAAGGTTTTTACAGCGATTTTTGCGCAGGGCGGTGCAGCTCATCAAAGCGAAGCTAGCGGCTGCTCGGGCTGATGTGCACCTGTGCCGGGGCGGGCGGGGGTGTTGAGAATATTGGTCGCGTTGTGCCGGGATTGGCCTGCTTAATGGGGCTGTGATCAGCAAACAGCTATCGCGCTTAGCGGCCCAACTTTTCAACATTTTGAATTTTTGATCGGGCGCAATACCCCCCCTGACATGTGTTCTAGTGCTAGTGCTAGGTCTACTGATGACATGTTTGAGGGAGTCTGTATGGCGTGTGGCCTGTCCCTGCACCCGAACAGCGTGCAAGTCGTGTCGGGTCATATTCCTTTTCTTGCACTTTTCTCGGCCGATTTCCTGGCCAACCAGGACGTCAAATGATGAACTGCCAGTTCTGTGCGGCTCCTTGTGAGTGCTCGTAACGTGTTATTAGAACAGAAACGCGTTGTCTTGACAGATAAGTCACCCGGTAAGATTTCCGACAATGCTGCGAAAAATAATCTAACATACGTCGGTATTGTGCCCAGCCTCCGAACCAATGCCCCCCCGCTCAGGGACCTCACCCAATACGACTAGATGGTCCGCGGGCGCAGCGCTGCGCCTTATCAGCCCGAGCCGTGACCCTGTGACCTCTCACACACAACGCAGCACCTGAACGCCGTGGGCAGACTGTGTGCCTCATGGTGTAGTGCCTTGCAGGTGAGGCGCCAGCCAGCAGCCACACAGCATTCGCGACCAGCCATAGCATACATGCGCCCCGGTCGAGCGAAAGGAGCAAGAGGAAAGGTGCGCTGTTGACGAGCTATCGAAACAGCGAACACCCGATTGGTAAAGTCTGTGGCATGGGTTGCTTGCAGGTGGACTTCCAATGGCTAGGAGGCTACGCAGCTAAAAGGTGCAGCTAGTGAGCGCAGCCACAAACAGCAAGGAGCTTAGAGCGGCAGAGCGGAGGAGTATTGGAGGAGCCTGGAGCGCAGGAGCAGTTGTGAGCCAGGAGCCAAGAAGTGCAGCCAAGGAAAGCAGCTTGGCAGAGCAGCCAGGGACAGCCAGGAGCAGTCAGGAGCAGCCATGAATAGTTCATAGCGGCAGCAATAAGCGGCACCCATGAGCAGCGCCCTCCCCTCCTTGCCATCCCCCCCTTCACCCCACACCCAACCCCATCCCCCCCCTCACACACTCCAATCAGCAAGTGGTGAGTGGCTATCCCTTGCAACTATGCAGCTCTATGTACCTAGTCTGACCGCTGGCATGCCCTTGTTTGCTGCAGGTTCAGATGGTCACACCCATTCCCTTTTCCCACTACCACCACCAGCACCTCCCCTCCCCTTTCCTTTTCCGACACGCCCACCCCCTCCCAATCCATCGCCAAACCCCTCACGCCCAGCCCAGCCCCAATTCAATGGTACCCTCCCCCTCCCCTCCCCTTCCCTCCCCTCCCCTCCCCTCCCCTCCCCTCCCCTCCCCTCCCCTCCCCTCCCCTCCCCTCCCCTCCCCTCCCCTCCCCTCCCCTCCCCTCCCCTCCCCTCCCCTCCCCTCCCCTCCCCTCCCCTCCCCTCCCCTCCCCTCCCCTCCCCTCCCCTCCCCTGCAGTTGTGGAAGGGCGCGAACAGCCTGTAGTCAGCTGATCTCTCTACCCTACCTTGGAGCCAAGAGCACCAACCAAGTGCAGCCAGGAGTAGCCAGGAGCAGCCAGCCGCTAGGAGCAGCAGCCAAGAGCAGCCAGAAGAACCGGCCAAGAGCAGCCAGGAGCAGCAGCCAGAAGGAGCATCCCATCCATGAGATGTTGATTGCCCAGGTCAATGACATGTTAACTGCGTGCGAATGCTGCATGGCGTGAGTCGAGGCAGCAGGTGTGTGGCGCTAGCATAGGCTGCTGCAGCCATGCCTCCATGCTTGCCAGCAGTGTGGCAACAGCCTCGAGCATGAGCATGACATGTGTAGCATGCTTGGTGATTGCAGGCGGTAGGCGGCAGTGGCGTAGAGCAGCAGCCAACATTGTTGATGTGTTGTTATGTACTGTCACCTTGTTGTGGTAGGTGAAGCGCCCAGTTCCACTTCCGCCCTTGCCTCGTCCCCAGCACAGTACAGCACAACCCAGCCAGGAGCGGCAGCCAGGCATTGCTGGGGTGTTTGACTAGCCTGCCCACCTCTAGTCATACATGTCGTTGTTTGTTGATCACAAGCATGCCCTTTGCTTGCTGCAGGTCTAACAGTCACACTCCAACCCCTTGGCTCCTCCCCCTTGATCCTACCCTGTCCCATCACCAACACTTCCAAGTCTCCTACGCCCCCAACCCCCCCTTCCCCTCACCTCCCCCCTGACATCGTAGTCCCCTCCCTACCCTTCCCAGCAACCAGGAGCAAACCCCCTCAGCAGCAGCAGGCTGTAGGTGTGTGGCAATGCAGGCTGCAGGTAGCAACAGGCTGCAGGTGTACTGCAGTGCATGAGCAGCAGCAGCAGGTGGCAGTGCATGTACTGCAGTGGAGTAGCAGCAGGCTGTAGTGCATGAACAACAGGTTGCAGGTGTGTGGCAATGCAACCTTGTATCAGCAGCATGGCTGTCCTGAGCTTCCGTTCAGTTCCATGCCACACACCGTGATTTTAAGGAGTGAATGATCAAGATGTAATGATGAAGACAGTGGTGGTCATCCGCAGTATATCGCGCACAAATGATACGTACGCCCCTTTGCATGTATGCATCACGGCCAACCCCCTTTGCATGTGTTGAACTAGCTGTGTATTGCAAGGAACTGTGTATTGTAAGGAACTAGCTGTGTATTGTAAGGAACTAGCTGTGTATTGTAAAGCTGTGTATTGTAAGGAACTAGCTGTGTGTTGTTGTCCGAACAAGGGGCATGTGGCGCACCACACCCTAGCATGTGGCTGGATCAGGTGAGCCTCCACTATAGGTGCATCCGTAGTCCAGCTGGCTGTGACACATTGGGCGTGGCTCACTGCCAGGCCTGCACTTGCTAGGCATGACCACGATGCATACATGCAAAGGGGGTATGTATTAGCGGGGCGTCACTTGAGAAGAGGATCCACGGCTAATGACCACCACCGTTTTCTTCATTACATCTTGACCATTCACAGCTTACAAATCACGTTGTGTGGCATGGAACTGAACGGACGCTCAGGACAGCCTTTTGAAAGCTTTTGTACCATGCAACATTCTTCTCAGATGGGCTCTGACTGCACTGATGGGCACTGACTGGGCACTGCTGCTACCTGCAGCCTGCATTGCCACACATCTACAGCCTGCTGCTGCTGTCCATGCACTGCTCATGCACTACAGCCTGCTGCTCTTGCTGCTGCTCATGCACCGCAACACACCTACAACCTGCTGCTGCTCATGCACTGCAGCACATGCACTGCAGCCTGCTGATCATGCACTGAAGCACACCTGCAGCCTGTTGCTACCTGCACTGCCACACACCTACAGCTTGCTGCTGCTGCAGCCCATGCACTGCTGCTCATGCACTACAGCCTGCTGCTGCTGCTGCTCATGCACTGCAGCACACCGACAGCCTGCTGCTACATGCAGCCTGCACTGCCACACACCTACAGGCAGCGCAGGGCAGGGCAAGGCAGGGATGGGCAGGACTGGGCAGGGATGGGGCAGGGCAGGGCTGGGTAGGGCAGGGATGGGGCAGGGCAGGGCAGGGCAAGGCAGGGCTGGGCAGGGCTGGGCAGGGCAGGGATGGGGCAGGGCAGGGCTGGGCAGGGATGGGGCAGGGCAGGGCAGGGCAGGGATGGGGCAGGGCAGGGCAGGGATAGGGCAGGGCAGGGCAGGGCAGGGCTGGGCAGGGCAAGGCAGGGCTGGGCAGGGATGGGATGGGATGGGGCAGGGCAGGGCAGGGCAGGGTAGGGCCGGGCCGGGCAGGGCAGGGCAACGCAAGGCTGGGAGGGGGTAAGGCAGGGCTGGGATGGGGTGGGGCAGGGCTGGGATAGGGTGGGGCAGGGCTGGGATAGGGTGGGGCAGGGCTGGGAGGGGGTGGGGCAGGGCTGGGCAGGGAGGGGAGGGGCAACGCAAGGTCGGGAGGGGGTTGGGCACGGATGGGATGGGGTGGGGCAGGGCTGGGAGGGGATCAGCTAGGCTGTTCGCGCCCTTCCACAACTGCAGGGGAGGGGAGGGGAGGGGAGATGGGGAGGGAGGGTACCATTGAATTGGGGCTGGGCTGGGCGTGAGGGGTTTGTCGATGGATTGGGAGGGGGTGGGCGTGTCGGAAAAGGAAAGGGGAGGGGAGGTGCTGGTGGTGGTAGTGGGAAAAGGGAATGGGTGTGACCATCTGAACCTGCAGCAAACAAGGGCATGCCAGCGGTCAGACTAGGTACATAGAGCTGCATAGTTGCAAGGGATAGCCACTCACCACTTGCTGATTGGAGTGTGTGAGGGGGGGGATGGGGTTGGGTGTGGGGTGAAGGGGGGGATGGCAAGGAGGGGAGGGCGCTGCTCATGGGTGCCGCTTATTGCTGCCGCTATGAACTATTCATGGCTGCTCCTGACTGCTCCTGGCTGTCCCTGGCTGCTCTGCCAAGCTGCTTTCCTTGGCTGCACTTCTTGGCTCCTGGCTCACAACTGCTCCTGCGCTCCAGGCTCCTCCAATACTCCTCCGCTCTGCCGCTCTAAGCTCCTTGCTGTTTGTGGCTGCGCTCACTAGCTGCACCTTTTAGCTGCGTAGCCTCCTAGCCATTGGAAGTCCACCTGCAAGCAACCCATGCCACAGACTTTACCAATCGAGTGTTCGCTGTTTCGATAGCTCGTCAACAGCGCACCTTTCCTCTTGCTCCTTTCGCTCGACCGGGGCGCATGTATGCTATGGCTGGTCGCGAATGCTGTGTGGCTGCTGGCTGGCGCCTCACCTGCAAGGCACTACACCATGAGGCACACAGTCTGCCCACGGCGTTCAGGTGCTGCGTTGTGTGTGAGAGGTCACAGGGTCACGGCTCGGGCTGATAAGGCGCAGCGCTGCGCCCGCGGACCATCTAGTCGTATTGGGTGAGGTCCCTGAGCGGGGGGGCATTGGTTCGGAGGCTGGGCACAATACCGACGTATGTTAGATTATTTTTCGCAGCATTGTCGGAAATCTTACCGGGTGACTTATCTGGTCTTGATGTGTGGGCCGTTTCATGTGTGGGCGGTTACACAATTATCTGCTCAATCTCTGCATCTTTTTGACTAATTCTAGCTGCTTTTGGCTGTTAAGGAACCACTGGCACCAACTATTAGAAAACTTTGTAGTTGCTGTCACATGTGGACTGAACCTGCGCTGAAGAATGCGATATTAAGCGCTGTTACATGCTGGTTTGAAAATTAGTTTGGATGCGCCATTCACGCCGCGCTGGGTCCAGGCTGCCTCTAGCGGTCGCTAAGAATGTCTGCGTGGCGCCAAAACACGTCGCGTGTTGGGGGCCAGCCACCCGGCAAAGCGCTGGGGCTGGCTACACTCTATTCGGGCCATTACTAGCTCATCGCACAAATCGGCGGCCTCATCCGTGCAGAAATCAGTTAGAAAGTTATCTCTTGAGCCATGGGGGTGCAGCCAATGGCGGGGGTGACCACCTAGCGACCATCCGCAGTTATTGGTGGATGTGGGGCACTCATGTCGCACAATAAAAGCTGGGGTAGCTCAGCAAACCCCTCTCTACCTTGATGCTGCCATGGGAACCGTCGCAATGATCTTTGCAATGAGTAGGCCACATTTTGCTGGTCGAAGCAACCATGTGCACCATGTACACATACCATACCATTTTGTACCATGTGCATGCCCTAGTGCCATGCTCGGCGTCGATAAGAAGGGTTTCGTCAGGCGCACAACCCACGTGCGGTGTCGAATACTTGCGGCACATCGTTTACTGCTTCCGCTTCTCTTGAGGCACCTCGTCGTTAGCCGGAGGAATACTAGCCGTCGCTACCTTCCAGTGACTAGGCCAGTGCGCACAAGTGCCAGCTTTGGCAAGGAGATACAAGCTGCAGAGCGGAAAACAGTTGCGAGCTCTATCACAATGCAATAGTCGCCGGGGTTTTCAGGCCGTGCTGAAGTAATGCAGTCCCGCGAGCCCCACATGGCGCTGCCAGCAGCATTGTGGGAGGCAGGGCTTGAGCGAGAAGGTCCCGCGGCCCAGCTGCCGACGCCCGCAGAGGGGAGCAGGCACCGCGGCTCCATGTTCCATGGCAGGGCTGGGGTAAGCTGACGCGCGGTGCTAGCGATTCGCTGGCTCCACAATCTGCGTGACCGAATGGCTGCGACAGGCCCTGACGTATGTCTCGGCCACCCGCCCACACTTCGCAGGCTGGCTGGCCTGGCACTTCATCAAGAGAACCCGCAGGGTCTGTGTTTCGGGCGAAGCAAGCGGCATCCATGATGGTAGGCTGCCCAGACCGCTTCATGGACGGCCGAGGCTCTCGGCCATCCGGCACCCCTGAGATGCCGCGAGGTTCGTCGCGCCTCACAGTTGTGGCAAGCCTGCACAGACCTGTGAATGGTCCCTTGCAACGCTTTTCCGTCCTGAAGAGAAGGG
Organism: Haematococcus lacustris; assembly: GCA_030144725.1. NCBI lineage: Eukaryota > Viridiplantae > Chlorophyta > Chlorophyceae > Chlamydomonadales > Haematococcaceae > Haematococcus > Haematococcus lacustris. The sequence goes on from JASKMD010000017.1 coordinate 10,333,832, forward strand.
TGCCTTGAAAGCCACCAACCCCCTGTCATCCTGTGTGGCTGCAGGGGTGTTGGCACGCCGCAGGAGGTCCGTGCTGACATATCAGCACCGCATGAGCCAGACCGCCTTAGAGGGTAGGTGCAGGGATGGCAGGGGTTTAGGAACAGTAATGGTGCAGGTCAAGCAGGCTGCTGGATAGGGTGGCTCAGTCTTGCTGGCAACAGCAGCAGCGATTGACAAGCCGCAGCATGCCCACTCCATAGGGGTGCGGACTGACCACATAGACGCACAAACGTGCCCTTCTGGGTTGCGGCTGGCTGTAGGGGCGCAGCCGAGCGGGCAGGTCCAGCCTTTCGTGACGCATCATAAGCGCGCCCCTAGGCGACTGCGCACCAATAGCGTGGGCCAAGTGCCCGCGGACAACCAGCCGTCGTCAGTACACCCGCCACCGGATCAGCCTCCAACGGAGCACCAGGGGCACCCCTCCGCCACAGGCGCGGAGGCGGTACTACGTCGCCGCAGCGTGGTATTGCTCACGCATGCAAGCGATGACCCGGAAGGCAATGGAGCGCAGAGTCGGCTTTTACAGACGTACGGTGTGTGTCCCTGCCGCCTCTCTACTCTTCCACATTTTTCAATCGCACAAGGGTATCGATAAGGGCGAGGAGGTCGCTGATGGCAGGCCAGTGACGAGGTGCTCTAGCTTGTGGTGGAACCAAGGCAAAGAACTGCCTTCACAGCTCTTCTGGCACTGCTGCTGTTGCCGCTGGTATGCAGCCAAGCTGCAGCCTGGTGACTGGGCCGACATGGCTCCTCGAGGCCTGCAGTATCAAGGGAGGGGCGCCGCCTGGAGGCAGCGCCTGCTGGGGTTCGTTAACAGCCCGTGAGTCACGCATGGGGCGGCAGCGCAGACACAATGCCTGCTACTACGCAGCCCCTGCTTGGTGAAGCTGCTGGGGCTTTGCAAGCATCGTACGCCATGCCTTCTTACGTGGACTGAGCAGCTTCAGCCCCCTGACTTCACTGCTTCCCGCCTGGATGCCACTGCATGCAGCTGGTACTACGTCCTGCTTGTGTTGGCCGCCCTGTTTGTGGTGTTTGCGGATGACGTCAAGAGGGCTGCTCTCCCGCCCACAGCCGACCTACCCCTGGAGGCGGTGCTGTGTGGTGTGTGGTCCATCATCATCTTAGACATGGGTGAGGCGTGCACATGGGCTGCATGCATGCATGTACTGCTGAAGCTTGTTGCACGTTATTTATGACCCTTTCTTGCCACATGCTGTGGGCAAGGATGGCGCAGCCAGGCCTACAAGAAATGGCATGCAATCATCAGCGCAAGCTTGCCATGTGATGTCAGCACAGCCACCCCGGATCCCACCATGTAAACAGCAAGACCCTTACCTACATCTCTGCCAGTTAAAGCAAAGAAGGGTCACTGCCATATGCACTTGGGAGCGCCAAGGCTGGAGGGTACAGCTGCCCACCTCAGCAGCTGGGCAAGCTTGTCACACATCACCCTGGCTGGCTGCAGGCTGCATGTGTAAGCCTTCCTGCCAGGCGCACGAGTAAGCCTTCCTGCCACTCAGCTGCACAATGTCACATCCACCACCATTATGATCCACCGCCTGGCACACATGCATCGCACACAAGCCGACGGGTTGTTTCCTTCTAGCTGCCTGGTGCACATGCTGCCATGCACACTGCAGCCATTTCCAGCTGCATCAAGCCTGGCTACTTCTTCGGCTTCTACTGGTGGCTGGACCTAATTGCCATCAGCTCCCTGGCCTTCGAGGTGACCCCATGGCATAGGCCAGCACCAGCCCGTTGCGATCTGTGCTGGTGCAGCAAGGGTTCCCTGAGGGCGTTGCTCCTGACAAGGCTGAGTCACACGCTGCATGACAGCTGGCACCACCGCCATCCTGCAGCCTCACGTTTGTGTGCCTTCATGCCCGGGGCAGACCTGCCAGGAAGAGGAGGCCAGCAAACCCAGCTTAGCCTGGCAGCAGATCAGCCAGCCTTACCTGGACAGGTCATGCCTTAACAGACTCCCATGCATGCACCTGTCATGGTGCCTCACCCCATCGCCCCACGTTTCACTCCTTGGCTGGTTGGCCACCGCTTTCCCAGGTACCGGCTCTGGCACAGCGCACTATGGGCGTGGGGGGCCAGCCTGCCAGCGCCCAGGACAGGGAGCGGCTGTACACCTGGGTCAGCCAGCAGGCCCTCATCCTCGCCCAGGTGGCCAGGGTGGCTCGCGCGTTCCGCCTGTTGCGCCTGCTGCGCCTCCTCACGTTATACAAGCGCTTCAGTGCCAAGCGGAGAGCCAGGGCGGCGCTGGCCAAGGCGGGCATCACGCCAGGTGAGGAGCATGGGGTAGGAGGCTGGAGGTCAGGGTGCAAGGACAGCCAGCTGCAAGTGCTCGGATGGGGCAAGGGGACTTGGCCTATGGACCTTGTCATCGTGATTCGTGAATCTTAATTGCTGTCATGGTTCTTTCGCTGCTGCACGCTGGCTATTCTGGAGCCAATGGAGTCATGCTGTTAATGGGGTTGTCAACATGAGGTGACCATGAGCATGCTTAGAGCATGCCAGCAGGAATGTTACACCCTTGGTGATATATGAAAAGTGCTAGCCCAGTGTGCGTGAGTGATGAGCATGGAGGTGCATGTGCATGGAGGTTCGTGTGCATGTGTCAGATCCTGGTCTGGCTGTGTGTCTGCATGTGCCGTGTTCAGGGGCAGAGCACGGCATCCTGGCAGCCCAAGACCTGACGCTGATTGAGTTGGAGATTCTGCAGAATGGCAACAAGGAGTCCCGTGTGGGTCAGAAGCTTGACGGTGGGTTTGCATGCTATAGTCTTGGCCTCACCACCTTCGTCACCAGTGCTAGCTTGGGCTGTGCTGTGTGTGTCCGGTTTGCCCGCCACCACTTATTCTCATGCAAAACATCTCCTGCCAAGGTGTTGGCCCGTGTGTGATCACTCTACACTACCACATCGCCATCCCCTGTGTTAGCTGAAAAGCCCCATCCCTGGCAGCATACTCCATTTCTCATAGCCATTGAGCCCCCTGTCAGAACTAACAGCTTGATGCTTGTAAGCATGCTTGTACCTACACCATGATTATAATCAATTGCAGGCAGCACTTCCAGTGCAGACAGGTTTGATGAGGTTGGTTGAGTTTAACAGAGTCGCTGGTGTCCTGGCTGCAGAGCTCATCATCCGCCGCATTATCGTGTTCATCCTCATCTGCGCCCTCCTGCTGCCTCCCCTCAATCCATACCTCGGGGTGCTAGGCCGAGGCCAGGCCTTGGATGTGGGAGGGCTGAAGATGCTGCACGACATGGCGGTCGCCAAACCCTCCCTTCCAACGCAGATAGGCATCGGCGGGCCAAGCAACGGCTCGCTCCTCAACATCGCAACACAGGTGCGGCGGCGCGCATATGGAATGCGCAGTCAAATCTAGCCAGTGTCGATCATAAGTGCTTCTGTGCGCGTCGCAGACTTTCGCCGACCAGCTGCTCTTTCGGGTCGGTTCGCACAACGTCTCAACCTTGGTCCTCCTTGTCGTCAAGAACTCAACAATGATAAACAGCACCGACTTGGGTGGACCGCGGCGCTGGAAAGAGCTGTATCAAATGGAGTACAGCAGTGTCATTGACGGATGCCTTGACTCCGCGCTTTGCCCGGCCTGGATAACGACCGCGGTCTACGATTGGCACTGGTTTTGTCAAGCACAGGCAAGTGGATGCTTACACCCGCATTATCATGGCCGCGTGCAATACCAACAAGTCGCAAGCTCTCGTTGGTGCCGCAGGCTCTGCTGAACATTGGCCAGTCACTGTTTGTCTTTGCGTTACTCACGCTTGGAGCATGGCTTCTTAGCCGTGACTGCCGTGTGCTAGTACTGCAACCCATTGAGCGCATGATGGCGAAAGTCACAGCGCTCGCGGATAACCCCTTGGCGCTACAACCCTCGGCGCGCGTACCCTGGCAAGACTTCTTAGACAGACGCCAGCAACAGTGCGCTGCATCCTATCCGGGCGCACAGCCGCTCGACAGCGGAAAGGTCGGTGAATGGCCGGGTGCGTCGGTTCGCCCAACCGGCTGGTGCCTCGCACCCGACCCTCGAGCACCTGTACCCAGCTGGGCTACTGAAGCGCAGGCATCCGAAGCACACCCACCTCTCCTCCTCCCAGCAACCACTCCCAACGACCATCAGGATGACCTGCTCATGAGCAGCAAGCTGTTCCCACCTTGGGGTGGTGCTGCGGAGGCAGGCGCAGCCTGTGGACAGCAATTGCCCCTACCCGGTCTGCCACTCAAGGCTGGTTCAGAGTTAAGCTTTGGTGTAGATCACCTGCCTGGTGTCAGCCCCACCCCACATGGCTGTGCGCTGGCAGCCAGCCTGCAGGCTTGTGATGCGGATGCAGTTGGGCATGACTCGGACTCTGCAGCAAACAGCGAGCAGGGCAGCGCCCAGGGCTGGCGCAGGTCCAAGGTGCACCGCGGTCAGCTGCTGCTGCCCCCAATCCCTGGCTGCATGGACCCTCCCAGCATTCAGCTGCACCCCTGCCTAGCAACTGGGGCGGAGCCCAGTATGCATGCGCAGCTGGAGGAAGGGCAGGAGGGAGAAGAGGCAGAGCAGCATGCTGGAGGGGTACAGGCACACCAGCAGGGCAGGCTCGGACAACTTCCTACGCATTCGCAGCCTTGGGCCATCTTGGCAGTGGAGCCGCTTGCAGCAGCAGACATGCATGCTGACAGCAGTGGTGGCACCGGACGCTTCCACGCAGCAGTGCAGCAGGTGGAGGAGGTGGTTGGGGATGAAGATGAGGATGGCGGCAGGGTAGACCTTCTGGCTCAGATTCACACAGCTGCCCCGCCATCTGCTGCTCCGGCATCAGCTCTGAAGGCCATTCCAGAGAGCGAGGAAGTGGACAGTAAGGGCCCTGGCGCAGCGCCCAGAACGAGTGCTGCCCTGCAATGGAGCCTGTCGGCTGTGCTGTCAGACGCCGGCGTGAGGGTGTCCCCAGCCGCCAACCCTCCACAGCTGCTCGACCTGCAGCTGCCTCCTCTACCCCCAGAGCCTTCCAGCAGCACCCCTGCCACCTCTACCACCACTGCCTGGCGGTCACCCCAGCCTTTCAGCTCGCCCATGCTGCTACCAGCACACCAGCCACCCCAGCTGGAGCAGGCAGTGCGTAGTGCGACGCCACCTCCACCCAAAGAGCCACAAAGCCTGCGAGCAGCCCGCTCTGGCCCCTTGCTCTCTGAGCACAGCAGCAAGCGTGTGACAGTGCGCAAGGTGTCAGTCAGTGAGGAGCAGCCCGATATCAGCCCAGCGCTGCCTGCATGGGCAAATCAGGGCCTTGGGGCAGGGCTATATCGTGTGGTGCGTGCCATCAGGTCGCAGGCTCGGCTGTGGGGCTGGGTGCGTACACAGGTGCAGCAGCAGGTGAACCGCATGGCCAGCAACTTCTGGGATGGGACCGATGAGGATGAAGGGGACGCCAGCAGCAGGATGGGCAGCAGCCAGGAGCAGGGCAGGCAGCGGCAGGAGTCGAGTTACGAGACGCAGATACTGGAAAACAGCATCCAGAAGATTGGGGCACTGCTGGCCGTGGGCTTTGGCGATGCAGGTATGCACTAGGGCGGGAGGGCCAGCTCCAGGCAACTGTTGGGGCCTGCATCGCGCTGCACGGTTGTCTTCATTGCCAAGGCGTAGAGAACAGCATACGAGCATGACTCTACTCCTACCACCATGCTGTTAAGTGCCTTGTACAGCTTCTCTTCCACAGGTGTCCCTGTGTATACCCCAAACAGTCACCATAAGTGCCAGCTCCACATCCTTTGACTTGCAGCCCTGTACCCTCCTGCTTTTGACAACTGGTTATAGAGGGCCTCAGGTTGCCCTGCCAACCCTCTCACTGCTGTGTGTGTCATGGGGTGCAGGGGCCAAGGTGATTGCAGAGAACATTCGAAATGAAGGAGACATCAACCCCATGGTGCCTGGCCGCAAGACAGTGGCGGTGTTTGGCTTTTGTGACATTCGCCGCTTTACTGATACCACAGAGGTCTTGCAGGTGAAAGTCTGGGGTCCTAAGGGTGGAGGTCAATAGGGTCACTGGGCGAGGTAACAGGAGTGGGGTGACGTAATATGCATGCTACCCTCACCCTGGCCATGCTACCCCAACCCCCATTGCAGGAGGAGGTCATGGAGTTTGTGAACAGCATCGCGCACATCGTGCACACCAGCTGCGCCTTGCATGGCGGTGCGGCGAACAAGAACATCGGCGACGCGTTTCTGCTGGTCTGGAAGTTCCCGGAGGGCTTCACATGCACTGACTTGCAAGAAGCAGTTGCGACCACCCAACGATCGCAACTCACGAGTACCCGCTTCGCCGGCAGCAGCCTTGTGGATGTGGGGCAGCCTGGGGCGCAAGCAACAGGCATGGAGCTCGACGCTTGCGGCTGCGATGGCACCGCCTTCATCGCGTCTACCAGGCAGCGGATGGGCTCTGTGCCAGTCTTGTCAACGTCGGCAGGGAGCCCCGCCACCAGGCAGGGTGCCCTGGGATCCATGCCGCCAATGCGGGCCGCGGGTGGCAGTGCGCTTATGATGGTGGCACAATCCTTCAAACCACGCTTCCTGTCCTTGGCGGCAGCAAACCAGGTAGTCCCTGTCATGTCCCGTGGGCAGCGGCTGGGTTCCGCGGCTGGCAGCACCGTAACGCCGCCTGAGAACAGCGACGACGCCGCTGTGCGAAAGGTGAGGGCCGCGGGTCCTGCTCGCCGTTGCAGTAGGTGGTTGCAGGTATCGAGCAGGTTGTACATGTCTATTCCGCAGGTCGTGGCGCTGCGGTCCTTGAACGGCCAGCACGAATCGTTCTCTGCTGAGGATAAGGCAGGCCTGGTCAACGTGGTGGCGGACAACGCACTGGCCGCATTTGTAGTAGTCCATGCCGCATTGCGGCGCAGTGTCCGTCTCGCCAGGTGCGTCGTGCCAGCTACACGCGCTCTTGCTGGTGCCGTCAAGGCCCCCGCCGTCGGTGCACGGGCGCCGGCCACTAGCATCTGGTCTTGGCACTGCGCCTGCCATCACTCCTGTCCAACTGCTGCTGCCAGCAAGACACCAACCGTGCGTTGTAACCCACTGCCTGTTCCTGCAGATATGCAGCTCGCGCAGACCTAGCAGAGAGGTTGGGCGCAAACTTCCGGGTGCAGATGGGTTTTGGGCTGCATGTGGGCTGGGCCATTGAAGGGGCCATAGGTAAGAACTCGTAAACGGTGATTAGAGGCGAGCACCCTGCCTTGCGTGTAGATGGAGGCGTGGGCATCAGGCTATCACACACCCTGTCTCAATCGGCTGCATCTGGGCAGCACCTGCAGCACCCTTCCCTGCCCTATGTGGCAACATGCCTAGCATGAGGGCCAGGACCTCCCATCCACCATGCCATGTCCACCCTGGCTTATCCCTTTGGGTAGCAAAAAGGGTAGCAAGCACTGCAAGCACCTCACTTATACGGCTCGCTTTCACGGCTCACTTTCATGGCTCATTCACGGTGTTCGTGTGCCCAGCACAATGGCCGGCGCGGAGCACCCTCCCAGCATCAAGCTTGGAGCATGGCAACAGGCTTACACACCACAACAAGTTCATGTCGTGCACCATCCCCCAGGCACTTTGCTTCACGTGGTGGCTGCAGGTTCAGAATACAAGATCGATGCCTCTTATCTCTCCCCAAACGTCAACATGGCCAGCCGACTGGAGGCCGCAACGAAGCAGTTTGGGGTCAGCATGCTGCTGTCAGGGGAGTTTGTGGACTGCCTGTCCCCCTCTGTGAGAGCCAAGGTGCGTGGCCCAGGGGTCCAAGGGTGTGGCCCAGGTGCTGGCAGGGAGGTGCGCAGCTAAGTCATCGTTACGCCCTGCCTGGGCCTAGCCTCAGCAAACCAGGTAGGGCACACAGTCAAGGCAGGGGCAGAACACACCTGGCTCACCTGGCTCTGTCTGACTGCTCGTCTTGGTCCTTGTGCACCTGCAGCCACGTTGAGGGTGCCTTCGCCGCCGCTGCTGCTGCTGCTGCCACTACTGCTGCTGTTGTTGCTGCCGCTTCTGCTGGCAGGTGCGCCAGATTGACTGTGTCACGGTCAAGGGCAGCACGCAACCTCTGAGGCTCTTCACTTACGACATCGACTTGGACGGCATCCTGGAAGGGGACCCAAACTTCCCTGGTGCGTTGCCTGTGGCTGACTGGTCTGACTGGGACTGCTTGTGACTGCAGTAAGGTCTGGGCTCACCGCACCGGCTCAACACCCTGCAGGGCAGGAATGCTTGCATGCCCTGCACCTAACACTGAGCTGCCCACTGCCTACTCTCTGTGACCAACGAGCTAGAAAGCAGCGACAGCAACAGAGGCTACAAATAGTAGGCATGCAGCCGCGACCTGAAGCATGCAGCATAGTACTTGGGCAGCCCCAGGCGGGCTTCAGAGACGCAGCTAGCAATCGCTCAACAGCCTCACTGCTCAGCGGCAGGCGATCATGGGATACAGCCTGCCTGCTGCAGATGCTGAGGCAGACGAGGAGGCATTCTGGGCAGAATACGTCACGGGGTGGGAAGACAATGATGACCTGGTGCGCACCTGGGGGGCTTCACCAGCCTTCATCGCCAGCTTTGAGACAGGCTTCCAGGTGAGCCACGGTCTCCCCTCCTGACACTGCCTGCCTGCCCGCCTATACTGCTCCTGCCTATGCGCCTGCTGCTGCTGCCTGGCCCCCTGCACCCTGCCCACCACTCTCCATTGGCCCCTGCTGCTGATTCCGTGCCAATTGCCCACCCTCCATACATCAAGCTGCCTGCGCTCACACCATGCTTGCCTAACTTAGCTACTAGCTGTCTGTTGCTAGCCCCAACGCCATGCCTGCATTTTCCAAACCCAATGCCAGGTCATGATGGCAGCTGCTGCCACACCTGACCTCACCCTCCTCTGGGCATGTGTTGTGTCCAGGCTTACAAGCGCGGTGACTGGCAGACGGCGCGGGTGCTGCTGGCAGGCACCCTGCATGCCCGGGTGGGACACAGCGGCGTAGCTACCTCAGACGGCCCCTCCCAGGTGCTGCTGGACTTCATGGCCCGGCACGATTTCTGCGCCCCACACAACTGGAGGTGAGGGCAGCTGTGGCGGGTAATGGGGAGCCCTTTATGGCAGGGGAAGGGCAGTTGGTACAATGCAGCCTAAGGACCCCTGGTGGTGAAGGGGTGGGTGTGCTGTGTACCTCAGACACACCGTGCATTAGCCTGAGCCACCCACTCCCCACCCACAGGCATGTAGGCTCCCCTGTTGGTTGCCTCTGCCCTGCTTGCCTACGGGTGTAAGGGGACTGGATAAGGCTGTGTGCGAGCTTATTGTAAAGGTAGGTTGCCAAGCTTAGTGCGTGTGGCTAACCGGTGCAATGTTGACTGCGCAGGGGATTTCGAGAGCTGACTGAGAAGTGATGACCAGCGCCTGGACAACAACAGGTTGACACGATACGCTCGCATCAGGCGGCGGAGGCTAAGCAACATCCACAGCGGCAGGCTCTGTGCCTCTTGAGCTCAGCCTGGCTGACCAGCTGGCTGCACAAATGCCTCGCTGGTCACTGAACACCTATTGCTAGATTGAGGAGGCTGGAACCGAGGAGGCCATGTCGGCTGGGACGCCTTCATGACGTAGATTCATAGTTTAGGAACGTGCCATCGAACAGGGGTTGGTAGCTGTCAGGGGGGGCCCCAGGGACAGAGGGGTGGGGTTATTGTGAAGGCGAACTACCAACTTCCTGATGGCTTGCTAAAAAATGTAGTGGGCTAAGTTAAGCACCATATATTTGCACCTCATCCATGTGCATAGGTTGCATGAATGTTTGCATGTTTGTCAACTGGCTTTTTGAACAGTGATGGTATCCCACTGTGGTTTGACTCAACACAGGTACACTATAGGAGTATTGGAATATGTTTACATGCATGAGATTTGTCGCATGTTAGTTATCAGCAGTGTCAACTGACCTATGAATGGTCCCAACTATATGTAGTCTCCTAGGCTATTCCTGTCACGCACGGCTACCCTTACACCTACACGAGCAAGCTGAAGGCAAGGAACAAGAATTGGTCCATTGAGTACCATCACGTTTCATGCACCAATCACATGTTCAAGGTAAAACCTCGGCGCGCACAAACTCCTTCCAGGAGCAAGGGCGCAAGCATGCAGATGGACACTACGGCCCAGATTGAGCGCGCACTGGCAGCGTCAAGGCACCGACACTTCCGCTGGCAACGGTAGGAACCACCGGTACAACCGGTGCAGCAGCAACCGGAACATCTGCAACCGATGCAGCGGCAACCGGCGCGGTGGTGGCCGTCGTGACAGCAGTCGGCGCCGTCATGGAAGTTAGCGAAGCTTGCAGGGCGGACGAAGCCACCGGTGCCGTAAGGGCGGTGGCCGCGGCGGGTGTGACATTCGCGGCAATGGCTGGCGAGGCTGGGACCACGCTACAACCCTCAGGGAAGGCCACCTGCAGCAGCATTGGCAGGTGCAGAGGAGAGAGGGAAGGGTTACTGCAAGCATGGAATGGAGGCGATGTCTCACAAGGAAGACGTAAACCAGTGCTGTTATCAGACACGCTGTACACCTACCATGTGCTTCCTGACCCTAACTTTCCCTTCAGCACTGGAGACGTAGGGAATAGGACATTGTGCCAGGAACTACTGTCAAGCTGGCAGGCTGCAAGGCTGTTGTTGTGCCCAGCCTCCCCCGTCAACCAAGAGCACCAGGGCATTGGGGAGAGCAAGTGCCGCCCGCTGTAGTTTTGCTGGCCAGACCTTCCAGCTCTGCTGGCCAAGGTCAAAGAGTGCCCTGGCCTGGGCTACAAGCATTCAAAAGGCTGCCCACCCAAGGCCCAGCTGCAGCAGCCTGTGGCACAGTTGTGAGCCCCCTCTGGGTTGTTGTCAGCTGTCATCAGCGCATGTTTGTCATGCCAAACCTAGGCTACAGCCCTGTCACAGGGGTCAGGCAATAGTGAAGGGCGCCCAATCCATGTGCATAGGGAACTCCACACAGACAAAACACCTGCCCTATTGAAGGAATCAAAGGGGTGGTGCCTGGGATCAAGCCTTTGCGGTAGAACTAGTTGCCTGCTGGGCTGACGAGGTGGTGCTGTCAGGCTGTATGTGCTCACACATACATGTGCTCATCACCAGCTCAGCAGCAGCTGCGACTCACATTGGGGGCACAGCAGATGTCCTGTGACTGGTACACGCCCCAGCCTGCGCATGCAGTGCAGCAGGGGTGGCAGTCAGCCTCACCCTGGGCAGCACCCAGCCAGCAACCAGGCAGCAGCTAGGCTGGGGTGTCTGCTGCACAGCCTTGGCTGGGGCATCAGGATGAGGTGTCTGTTGGAGTTGAGTGGACTGAGGTCAGGCAGCCCCACCATCTCCCTAGGTGCAGGGGTGCCCTGTGATGCTCTGTGATCCTTTAGAGGTGCCCTTAGGAAGTGCCCTTTGGTGGTGCCTGAGTGCGATAGTGAGTGACATCGCCTGTGAGTGAGAGCCAAGGTGCTGAGGTGTCTGTCGCAAAACTAACTGCCGGGGCCCGCACCTCTGCTGCAGGCAGCCAGGTCAGCCTCTTGACGGCACTTGCGGTCAGGCCAGTAGCTGTCCACCACCCAGCAGGGGGCCTGGGGGGCATTGGCGGAGCAGCCCTCGCTGAAGGCATTGCCCGGGGAGCAGCAGGCCTGACGGCTGGGGTAGGACTGCACGCCGGACTCTGCGCCAGCAGGACAAGGCAGCCCTCCTTCACACCCATGTCTACATGCGCCTCTGGAAGGCAAAGCTCCAAGCAAGGCCCAGCTCATGCCCCTACCATGTTGCTGTGCCTCTCAAACCCTCCTGCCCCCTCATGTGCTGGTCATGCCATCATGCCCGCATCCCCTCTCCTGTCATGCTTACAAGCCTTGCGGTGACCCTGGTATTGTGTGCCTGTGGCATTACGGTGAGGAAGGTGGCTCGGTTCAGGCAAGGGTTGGGCCCAACATGGTTTAGTTTGACGCAAGGGAGAGAAGGGGAGGGCAGCAATGACATGACACGACAAGCCCAAGTGGGAGTCGAACCCTGCACCTGCCGCCCCACCTGCTGCACACAAGGTGTCTGATGGGCGGCACAGGCGTGAAGGGAAGTAGGTGTCCACCACCCAGCAGGGCTGCGGGGAGCGCACGATGTCGGTGCGGCAGCCAGTGGGGAAGGCAGCATTGGGGGAGCAGCAGGTGCTCTGGTTGGGCCAGATGCCATACCCTGGGGTAGGCAGCAGACAGCCAGCAGCAGGCAGGCAATTCAATGCATGGGGCGTTTTGCACCATGCGGGATTTTTACCATGTGCCATGAGGTGAGTGTGTGAAGAGGCTGGAGGACTGCCATAGGATGGGGTGGGGCTGGGTGGGGTGAGAGCAGGCTAGGCTGGAGCCGTTGTGCCCCAAGAGAGGCTGAGGTATGGAGGGGGGGGATGTGGAAGAGCAGGTGAGGGGTGTGACAAGCGAGTTAGAGTGTGACTAGGCAGGTGTGGGCAGTGTGGCCGTGCCTGACCTTGCAGGCACTTGCGGTCGTCCCTGATGCAGGTGCGCAGCTGGTAGTTCTCAACCACCCAGCACTCAGTCGGGCGCTGGCCACAGCCCTCCGGGAAGGCCACGCCAGGTGCGCAGCACACCGCCTCACTCTGCCAGCTGCCCCAGCCTGCAACCAGGCAGGCAGGCAGGCAGGCAGGCAGGCAGGCAGGCAGGCAGGCAGGCAGGCAGGCAGGCAGGCAGGCAGGCAGGCAGGCAGGCAGGCAGGCAGGCAGGCAGGCAGGCAGGCAGGCAGGCAGGCAGGCAGGCAGGCAGGCAGGCAGGCAGGCAGGCAGGCAGGCAGGCAGGCAGGCAGGCAGGCAGGCAGGCAGGCAGGCAGGCAGGCAGGCAGGCAGGCAGGCAGGCAGGCAGGCAGGCAGGCAGGCAGGGCTGATGTGCAGGGCTCGAGGTGCACAGGAGGTCCAGGAGACCTCTGCACAGTCCTGGCCGGGCAACCGCTAGAGCTGCACAATGAAGCAGTCGAGGTGGGCGCTGCCACGGGGAAAGGAGCGGATGTGGGGCCCAATGCGGCAGCTAACTGCACCAAAGGCTGACAGTCTGGCGGGTCGTGGGTGATAGCTGTTGTGTTACAGGTGGACTGCTGCCAGGTGCCAGGCCAGGCGTGGACACTGATGATGTGGCAGCCACAGGAGCCACGCACTGTGCTTGCACACCGTGGAGTGTGATAACTCGCAGGAGTGGGGCTTGCAGGCTGGCCTGTGAGCAGCTGACCTACCTCGTGAGCACACATCCTTGTTGCATTCCGCTTTGCAGGTCTTGACTGGCCAGTAGTCCTGCAACCAGCCAAGTGGCCCACGCACAGTACACAGACATAGGCTGAAGCACCCGGACAGCAGGAAAGCTGAAGAGGAGGCAGATATCTGTGTCAGGGGGGTGTTAGAATCAGGCTGGCCCTACGCTGTCAAAGCTGCAAGGCAGCAAGCCCGATGTGGTGTGCAGGTCGTGTGGGCTGCTCAGCGCAGCAGCCAGGCAGATGGGTGGACAGAGACTGCAATGCAGCGCTGAACATGCAGCGCATTGGGGAGAGCAGGTGGCGCCCACTGGAGCTGTGCTGGTCAGACCTGCCAGCTCTGCCAGACAAGGGCAAGGAGTACCCTGAGCTGGGCTACAAGCGGTTGCGAGACCGCCCACCCAAGGCGCAGCTGCAGCAGCCTGTGGCACAGTAGTGTGCCCCTTTTGAGTTGTTGTCAGCTGTCATCAGCGCATGTTTGTCATGCCAAACCTAGGCTACAGCCCTGTCACAGGGGTCAGACAATATAGTAGGTGAAGGTGGAAGGCGCCCATGCCATGTGTGTAAGATACAGACAAAACACCACCCCTAGTGAGCGGACCTGACTAAGCCTTTGCGCTGGTATTTGTTGATGATGAGGTGCTGTGGTGTACAGCTGGATCATTGTGCCACCCCCCTTGCCGCTATCCCAATAGGCACTGGCATCAAGTATGTGCCAAGTACCCATGCCTCGTACTGTATCCCGACTGAGGGCGGCCTACCTTGACAACAAAGCAGGGGTTGGCGCAAGCTGGCACGGCCGCGCTGCTGGCGGTAGCATTCACAGGGATGACGGTGGAGCCAACGGGCGGCAAACCGTCGGGTGCAGGTGCCTGCGCAGAAGGTCGAACAGCACACAAAGGTTGGCGACCAACCTCGCCGCCAGCGCGCTGTCGTTTAGCCCGGACTCGTGCGCTGCCTGTGCGTCGCGTCGTGGGTGTCGAGGGGTGACAGGTCCAGAACAGGCTGCTGCACGGTGCCGCTGGGTGCGCACCTGAGCTAGCACTTGCGCTAAAGAAGCACACACAACTAGGGACGCCCGTAGCAACAGTCGTAGGGAGCTGATGCCGGACGAGGGCTGCCGGACTTTGGTGTCGGACATCTTCATGTCTGCACGTTTTGTTCCTGCTTTGCAACTAAGCAAGAACTGGTGAGCGGGCTGCTTAGTTGTGGCAGTGTTTGACGACGATGTGCTTAAGGTGACTTGTGACCGCGGTCATACCCGTCACGCGTCGACCGGCGTGCGGGCTGAGGTCGCACAGAGAGGTGTCAGGAAGGTGGATTTGAACAGCGAAGGCCGCGCAGCCCACCTTCTCCCCACCCCCCTACACCAGGTACACTCTAGCTCCATGCTGGACATCGTTCACAGCCCGTTGCGTGCGTTGCGTGTGCAGGGAAGACAGCCAGGCGTAGCAGGAAGTCAGGTAGAATGCCGCTTGTGGGCAAGCACAACACAGCCAGGTCTGAGAAGAAAGAAGAAGTAGACTACTCCGGCATCTCCGGCATCCGCTGCCCGTTTCCGCCGCCGTCGCTACTGAGAAGCGTACTTTTGAGCAGAGCACAGACGGAGCACAAATACCAGCCTGTCAGCAGCGGGTGACTCGCATTCAGCTCACTAGGCATGAGGACAGAACTTGATGTAATGTCCAGCACTCCAGTACCACAACCAAAGCTGGTGGCTGGACCAGGACTTGCATGCTCTGCATAATGGGAAAGCCGAGAATTAAAAAGCAGCAGCAGCAGCAACAGAGGCTACATATAGTAGGGCTGCAGCCACGAATGGAAGCATGCATGCGATGGGAAGAACAGCTGGCTTCCCAGGATCCAGAGACGCTGGGCTGGGGTTGAAGCAGCTCTTTGAAATGAGCGGTGACTGCTCGTATGGCATGGCATGGAATGTTGGAGAGGGCGGGTGGAGAGGGTAGGTCTGTGTTTGTTGTGCCATGTTCAACCTAGTGCCTTGGCATCTACCATGTGTGCCGTGTGTGCATGTCTGCAGCCTGAGGAAGAGATGGCTGAGGTGCCATGGGAGGGCTATGAGTGTGTTGAGCAGCTGGTGGTCTTCTCTGCAGCAGCTGGCACTGGAGTTGGGGTGGGTGAGGTACAAAAGCGGTGCTACGGACCTGCTGCAAGGTATGCCGCCCTACAGGTACAGAATAGTGGAGGGGCAGGGTGGTGCTGGTGAATGAGATGCACAGCAGCCCTGTCAACTCAGCATTGAATAGCCAGCAGAATAGAGAGGGGCATTTAGACCGTGAGCAGTGCACCAAGGCTGCAGGCTGGAAGCCCCTGAGGTGCCCTCTGGAGGTGCCCTTTGGAGGTGCGAGAGTGAGTCGCCTCCTGAGTAGGTGTGAGCAAGTGTTAGCTGATATGAGCCTAGTGGCGCAATGCCTCTGAGGAAGCGGCCCAGTAGCGCGGAGCCAGAGCCGCATCCGATTGAAAGCCCGCGAAAACAAGGTTTGTCGTAGTCGGGGTGTGGTCCGCTGCAACTGTGCAGTCCGGTGCGCTCCGCGCTGCTCACATCGCTACTGTTCATGCCAGCGCAGGTCCCAGCACCCCTCCAGGCAAACAACGCGAGGAGCGAAGGGCTGAATGGAACCAGCTGCGTGACCAGCCGGTTCGGGGCATGATGTGGTGCCCGGTAGTGGCCCCACGCAAGCCCCCACAGCCTCCACGCAGCAGCCAGGCAGCCACACAGGCAGCAGCCTCAGAGCCAGGGCCCAGCACTCCCCTGCCAGCCAAGCGCAGCAAGCGCACCAAGGCTGAGCCAGAGGCAGCTGAGCTCACAAAGGGCAAGGGCAAGGCTGCCAAGGCAAAGCCAGCCCCACAGCCAGGCAGGTGGCTGGACAGGGACTGCAATGCAGCGCTGAACATGCAGCGCATTGGGGAGAGCAGGTGGCGACCGCTGGAGCTGTGCTACTGGCCAGAGCAGGGAGCGCTGCCAGCCAAGGGCAAGGAGTACCCTGGCCTTGGGTACAAGCGGCTGCGAGACAAGCCACCCAAGACCCAGCAGCAGCAGCCTGCTGAGGCACAGTAGTATGTGCCCCCCTTTGTTGAGCTGTCATCAGCTTACACTTTACGCATGTTTTGTCATGCCAACTCTACGTCATAGCCCTGTCACAGGGGTCAGGCAATGCTGCAGGTGGTAGGCGACCGTGACCATGTGTATGCCATGTATAGGCCATGAGCATGCCATGCGATGGAAACACTACACAGACAAAACACCGTTTTGTAGTAGTCCACAATTAGTGTGTTCTACTGCAATGAAGGCTCAAGGTTGAGAGCCAGGGTTGCTGAAAGTCCAAGGTTAGCTGCCTGCAACATGCACCCACTCATGGCCTCTCGTCCCTAATCTCTCTCATCGACAAGCTGCCGCAGGCGACCAAGCTCAGCTAAGCTCATCCCAGCCATCTCCATATCCAGCACCTCAGGCGTGGAGTCCAGCACAGAGTCAACATTTAAAACCATAGCTGTTGCCTGCCGCCCGTAGGGCGATGTTGTGTGAGAAGACTTGCCATCCCGACCTGTGGCTTTAACCCCCCCATGCTGACCGCGCACGGTGCGCAAAAGGTCCTTGTAGAGCGCGGCCGTGGTGTCGGACGAGGCGCCCGCCGCGGAGTCGAACCCAGGTCTTCCGCCTGACCCTCGCGAGCTGGGGCCGCCTTCACTGTAGGTCAACCAGCTGAAGGGTGTGGCCGGTGCGGACTCGTACGGCGAGCCAGCGTGGTGCACAATGTCGATGCTCTGCAAGTCCTCCTCCTTCTTGACGCGCTTACTGTGTGCCATGATCTGCGCAGGGGCAGCAGCAGGCACGGTTGCTTTAGGACGGAGCATGAAAACCCAGGGTAACTAGCACAGCGGTGTCGGGACAAGGTAGCCTGCACAGCAGCACTCTCAGCCCTGCCCTGCCCTGCCCAGACGCAATGGGCTGCATCAGTAGCGCATGTTGCTGGTTATCACGTCCAATACTATTCGTATGCAAGTTCCACTCGTACACGTCAGCATGCTCTCTGAGGCTAGCTGGGCACTGGCACACTCATCCCTAGCCCCTTCTTCCTTCTCCCAGCTCGTAACCGTCCCTGCCCTCCCGCCAAACCTCATTGCATGCAGGCTCACCTTGGCCCACAGCTCAGGTGTTGCCTCCCTGGAGGGTGGGGGCAGCAGGTCAGGCCGCAGCCGGAAGGGTGCTGGCCCTGACGCCTCTGATGCTGCCCCTACTCCTGTTACTGACTGGCTAGGGGCTGCAGCATATGGCCGCTGGGCTGGGCCCCCTGCTGCTCTGCCGCGCGCTGAGCTATTGTCTAAAGGTACCACCTGGGCAGACCCAGGGCCCCCCTGCGGACCCAGGGCCGGGCTCGGGGCCTGTGCGGCACTGCCTGCCTTTCTGCTGCTGCTGTGCTGCTGCTGCCTAGGCCTCTCAGCCTGGGCTGAGGGTGTGGAGGCGGCGAGGGTACTGCTGCCCTGCAGCTGCTGCTCTGTGTTGTGCTGTGTGTGAGAGGGTGTGTGAGAGGGTGTGTGGCTAGCCCAGGGGTGGTGAGGTGTGGGCGGCCCCCACAGAGCCAGGGCAGCACTAGACCAGGCCGCACTGCTGGAGGTGCTGGAGCTGGTAGCAGGGCGCTGGGTGGCAGCCTTCAGCAGCGACCGCCGCAGCCCACTGGGGTTGTGTGTGGGCCCCTCCTCCCGCTTGTCTCCCAGCCCCACATCTCTTGACCCCTGGTCAAAAGATCCGGAAACCCTCCCCTCCCGCACTGCCTGCTGTGGTGCTGCCAAGGGGGGTCCATTTTCCTGCAAACTCCGCCCAGCCCCACCCCCTTGCAGCACCCCTAGCTGCTCTTCTTCAGGGACGGGCGGCAGGCGCCCAGGGGCGTGTGTGGATGGCCTTGCGGGTCGGGGCTTGGGTGGCTGTGGTGTTGATGAGGACTGGGGCAGGGGTGGGTGGGGGACTGGAGCAAGGGGAGGCTGAGGTGGCCGATGTGCAGGCAGGGCGGCAGCAGCTGGGTGGTTGGAGGGCGGTTGGGGCAGGGACAGTGCAGTGAGGCTGAAGGTGTGCAAGGTGTGAGAGGGGTCCTGTGGCCCTATGGTGACAGTGGGTGTGCCAGGGCCAGGGAAAGGGGAGAGGTGACCAGCAGCTGCTGCTGCAGCAATGCCCAGGGGGGAGGGTACGTGCCCTGCACCTGCCGCTGGCCCTACATCTTGTTGCCCCTGCGGGTCCTTGGAGGAGTCTGGTGCAGCGAGCCTGACCACAGGCCCTGCCGGCTGCTGCCACAGCCCACCTGCACCCCGCCTCTCCGCCACTGCTCCAACTGCTGCCTGCACGCCCTCCTGCTGCTGTGGCGGTGGGAGTGGGGCTCTAGCAGCTGCACCCGCCCCATGGCCCGCCTGGTTGCGGCCAGCAGCCTGGGCCTCTGCGGAAGCTTCCTGGTGCATCTGCTCCACCCTGGGCAGGTCAGGCCCGGCATGCTGAAGTGAAGCGGCTGGGCTGCTGCTCCTGCCCAGCCCAGCTGCCCTGGACGCTGCCTGTCCGCTGGGCATTCCCCCTTGTGCCCCCTCCCTGTTGTGGCTGGGTGTGAGGGTGTGGGTGATGGGGCTGGCATTGGGGGGCCGGCAGAGTCGTTGGGGCAAGGGGGCAGGCGGCAGCATGCCTGCTGCACCAGGCACCACAGGCACCAGCTGTGGCTGAGGTATGGCAGAAGCAGGGCGGGCCAGAGGGCCACCCCACCTGGCTGACCCCAGTCCAGCCTGCCTGGCTGCACCTGGGGCGGCCGCTGGTGCGGAATGGAGGCCCGGGGGGCGTGGTGAGGGGGCAGGGGTGGCAGCGGAAGGGGGCATGAGGATGGAGCCAGCCTTGTAGGGGACGCAGGCATGAGGGCGCACCGTATATTGCCTGCATGCACCGCAGCAGCAGCCCTGCTGCTCTGCCAGCCTGGCATCAGGGAGCACCTAGTCTTGCTGGGGCCAGACTAGGTGCACGCCGGTGCAGCTGCAGGCGTGGCCCTGGCCCTGGCTACAAGCGTTTGGCCCTGACCCGGTATGCCTGCGTGCCTGCCTACCTGCCTGGCTGCTGGTGCTCACTTGTCTTGCGGCTGGGCTGCAGGTCCGGGCGTGGAGGCGGAGGATGGCGGGCGGGTAGGGCTAGGCCCTGGGGAGCTGCTGCCCCACAGCCCGGCTGCAGGGTTCACGGGGCTGGCCTTGTGCCCGAGCTGCTCCATGAGGGCATTGGCGGAGGCCAGGCCAGTCCTGGGCAGCAGGAGCAGCAGGGGCAGCTGCACAGGGGGGAGGTTGGCAGCAGGAGGTGGAGCAACGCAGGGGGGGGCTGGCGGTAGCAGATGGGCCAGCACAGCGGTGACGCCATGACTGGGTAGAGCATGGATTGTAGAGCAGCTGCCATGGGCTATTTGCTCAAGCTGAGGCACAGCATGACACGTATCGCATGGATGGTGCGGGCAAGGGAAGCAGGCTGCTTGCCGGCAGGGCACTGCTGCCATGCCGCCTGCCAAGCTGCATGGCTGACTGTTTCAGTGCAACTGTGCAGCAGCTGATCAGGATGCACCAGGGTGAGCATGCGTGGCAGTGTACTTGCTGCAGCACGCTCCATGCTAGCATGCATGGGCTAGCTTGCATCTGTCGCATGGCTGGCGGCATGCAGGCGCATACCTAGAGAAACCCCGCCTGTACTCTGACACAACGGGCACCATGAAGCTGTTTGCAGCCCCGGTGAGGTTGCCCATGCTCTTGCGCAGCTGGGTCAGCAGCTGGTCTGAGGTTGGGGCGGCAGGCGCGGTAGCGGGCATGGCTCCTGCTTGCAAACTGGTCGCTTTGCGGGCTTGCATAGCGGCGCGCCATTCCGCCTCTGCTGCGCTGGTGTCGTGCAGCTGGGTGGGGGTGAGGGTGTTGGGCCAGGCAGAGTGGTGGTCGCTGACAGCTGATGTGGAGCTGGGCCGCAGCATACGAGGGCCTGGCCCAGTGCAGGGCCTGCAGGGCATGCACCCAGGGGGTGAAATGATTGCTGTGGGCCAAGCCTGGAGGTGGCCGGCAGGTGGAGATGGAGGAGACGGCGGATGCGTGCACGCTGCTGTAGGTGCGCAGCACAGGCCCCTCCAGCATCAGCAGCAGCAGCAGTCAGCCCTCCTGGTGTGCCCCACAGTGGCAAGAATTTTGGCTGACGGGCAGTAGGAACGATCCAAAGCTGCCATCTGATGAGAGTAGGGATTGGCATGGGGCTGGGGTTGGCCTGGTAGGTGGGCAGGGACTGCTTCATGGGGCTCGAATGGCTCTACTGCTTCATGGGGGGTGTTGAAGAGGCCTGGTGGGCGCAAAGGGCCCGGCAGGATGGTGTTGCTAGTGGACGAGGACCTCAGCTGCCACATTAACATCGTTGAGCACAAGCCTCAGCCTGTGAGGAGCGGTTTAGTGGCAGGCAACCCACCAGGCACGAGGGCCCGGACCCTATGCAAGGTAAGGTGAATCTGCAACCACTGCACCCTGTCCGGTGCTAGCAAGTTGACAGGTTGGTGCAGAAAGTGATGCCCTAACCAGGCTGATGGCTGGACCATGCCTGGCGCGATGGGAAGTGCAGCTGGCTTCCGCTGGAGCTGCGCGGACCTTATGTCTCCACCCCCCAAGGCCTGGCTTGCAGGCAGCAGCGGCCTTATGGTTAGGCACCTGCTTGAGTTTCAGACCCAACCCGAGTGGGCTTTCATGACTATGTCGACACACCAAGGACTACTGGGCAGCTGCTGTGGGGTCACGCAGTTGTGCAATAGTCTCTGCTGTGGGAGCCGCACTGCCTGTTCAGCTGCGAGCACACACCTCAGAGCCGTACCCACATCCGAGCCCACAGACAGGAGAGACAGAGCGCTTCTACCTTCCTGCGGAGGCTACTGCTCTGGGTGAGCTATGCTTTCACACAACGAAAGCACACATCCCGCACCATGTACGCTTGCGCGAGCAAGGCCACAGACGAGATAGCCGGACACCACTCTGTAGGAACATGGCCATAGAGGATGTCGTATCATCGTATCATCGTCTACCTTTCTAAGCCCTGTCGTCTAACTTCCCAAGTATTTATACAAGTTGCGTTATCCAGAACCGCGTGCCGCGCGCCACGTCGTATTTTGTCTGTCACGTCCAACACATACATCAAGCTGCCTGTGCTCACACCATGCTTGCCTAAGTTAAGTCAGTTGCCATGTGTGTTGTTAACTGCCTTGTGCCTGCCTTATGAGCCTTCTGCCAGCCTTCAGATGAGGTGCCTTGGTGGTGTTTATGGTGGCTGCAGGTGGCCAGCCGGTGGGATGCATTGCTGCCTGACTGTTGAGGTGCTTTGGTTGAGGGTTTGTTGTCATGTAGACATGTATGTAGGTGCTAGCCCCAACGCAATGCCTGCAACTGTGCCTGCCCAACTGCGCCACTGACATGGCAAGTTTTGCGTTGAAGCACTGGCTGCAGCACCCCCCCCTCCAAACCCAATGCCAAATCATAACGGCAGCTGCTTCCACACCTGACCTCACCCTCCTTTGGGTCGCTGCGTCCAGCCTACAAGCACGGTGATTGGCAGACGGCGTGAGTGCTGCTGGCAGGCACCCTGCATGCCCGGGTGGGGCACAGCGGCGTGCCTACTTCAGAAAGCCCCTCTCACGCTGTTCTAGTCTTGTCACTCCAGCGCATAGCCATTGCGACAGACTACACCAGGCCAGCCCCTGATCAGGAAAGTGCCACGTCTTTCCAGTGCCAACAAAACTCAATCAACAAGGAACAACATGTCGGCCTGCGGGTAATCTCACTCAGCTACTACAAACATGTTGTAGCATCCTCGGTCGCACCCTTGATGACTGCAGCCCCCACGTAGATGGCACTTTCCTTTTACCTTTGACAGCCGTTGCATTGGATGACGCGTCCTTAGCTGCTGGCTAGCCCCTGCCAGACTCACCTGCTGATGGTACTCAGCACCAAACCTGCCACGTCTTTCCAGCTTGCCATAGCAACCTCACAGAAAGCTGAGGTGTCCACTGCAACCCCTGGCTACTTGATGCAGAGGTGGCGGCAGAGCTGCGAATGGAGGATACACGCCTTAGCCATGAACATATGTGCACATTCCTCGAGGGACCTGGCCTTGGAGTGTCCGACCCATCTCCGTGTCTGGCACATACCATGCAAGCACACCTGATCTGAGGCCAGGCGCCTCGGTCAGCCATCCACAGGCAACGCAATGGACCCTTTACAGGTGGCTGTGTGTGTGGTGTCATGGGTCAGGCACCCCAGCGTGCTACTCTCCTACCTCCGTCACTTCTACCCTCACATTGTTTGCACACAAACCATTACTATCACATGTCGCCTGTCTCATGTGTGTAGGTCGAGAGTGCTGGCACACACACACACCTGACCCGCGAGCAGTTGCCCACTGTGGGCTGCCGCGACCCCAGCTACAGAAACACCCCTGCATGCATACACTAGCGGCATTATGTAGTGATTCCGGTCCAGTTCTAATCATGGTCGTGGTGATGCTCACCATCGCTGATCATTTAATATCCATACATTAACATGGTTTGTAGCAATGTGTGGTATGTGTGATGCTGAAAGCATGCAGCCCACGGCAGAAATCCCCACTCATGTACAGAGGCCCCGAGTTGAAGTGTGAGACAGGCGGGACTCCAGGGAGACAGGGAGGGAGGGAGGGAGGGAGGGAGAGTGCGGTGGGAGAGCAGCTGCGGCCACCCAGCTCCGCCACACCCTTCTATGCTCTGCTGACCCAGGCTGTGCTGGTTGTGATGCCAAGTCTAGCTCCTGCTACCGCTGCTCGCTGGAGCTGGAGCCACACCAAGCACAGGGCAACCCAGGTGCCGCCCACAGTGAAGCCCACAGTCATCGACAGCCATCCACAGCAAACTGGTTGCCTTGTGGCCATCCTGCTTCCTCCCTTCCCACGGCTGCGGTGCACGTGTGCCCCTCATGGCCCAAAGTCCCTGCCAGGCAGCAGTGCGGGTGCCACCACTGTCCAGGCGTACAGCACCTCGCAGGCCCACTTGGACGCCATCTTCACCCAGGAGCTGGTCCAGCCCTTGTCGATCTCAAAGCTGCTCATGCGGGGAGACACCTGCAGACCAGCGTGCACACAGCAGCAGCAGCAGCAGCAGCAGCAGCAGCAGCAGGCCATGCACCCATTAGGACTGCACCATGGTGAATCCCCCACAATCATCACACCGTCTCACCCTGCTCCTCCCCTGCCCCTCCCCATCCTCCGGGCTGCCCATGTCCCCTCATCATCATCACCACTACCACCACCACTACCACCTTTACCACCGCCATCATCATCACCATCTCCATCTCCATTACCATCATCTCAGTCACTATCATCACCATCATCCTCCCCCTCCTCCTGCATCCCACCCTTTGCATCCTGCCCCCCTGCTCCCTGCCTCCCCCTGCTGCCTTCCCCCTCCAGCCTCCTGCCCCCCTGCTCCCTGCCTCCCCCTGCTGCCTTCCCCCTCCAGCCTCCTGCCCCCCTGCTCCCTGCCTCCCCCTGCTGCCTTCCCCCTCCAGCCTCCTGCCCCCTGCCCTGCACCTGCACTGAACCCCCACCTGCCAGTTGCTGAACAGCATGGCTATGTACATTGAGGCCAGGGCAAAGACGAGGTGGAAGAAGTCAGCCCTGCAGCAGCAGCAGCAGCAGCAGCAGCAGGTGGCCAGCATTGTATGGACGCTTGCCCACATAAGCAACAGCAGCTAGGGCGGCATTCCAGCAGCAACAGGAAGAGGGGAGAAAAGGGCTGCCACCGTCAGCGTTGGCAGCAGCAGCTGGAGGAGAGCAATGGCCATCCTGGATGCAACACAGCTGGGCGGGAGCAGCACAGCTGAGCAGCACTTGGTGTGTGCTGATAAGGGATGGGGACCAGGCCATATGGTGCTTGGCCACTTGGCACAAAGGCAGGAGCTGGCTCCTTGCTGCCAGGCTACCCAGGGTGTCAACGCGGGACGTCCCCCTAGGCCATGAGGGACCCATGCGTGCCCTGCTCACAGCTTTGTCCAGGTATACCAGATTGTGGAATGCAGGTTGTGGTCAGTGTATAGGCACAGGAGCTGGCTGCTGGCTACTGCCTACTGCCTGACAAGCAGCCCCCTGCCCAGCCTGAAGAGGACCCCCGCGCCTGGCCAGCTGGCCCTGCCTCTCACCTGTAGGGCAGCAGGCCTTCTGTGCTGTCATCGTGCTTGTTGCCAAACATGTCCTTGCTGGCCACCCCGGCTGTGACAGTGCTGTACAGCACAGTGCCCAACGCTATGAAGAAGCCAACAATCTGCAGCACATCAGCACAGCACAGCACAGCACAGCACATCAGGCATGCTGCTCACTGCCCACCATCCGCTGTGTCGGGGTTAGAGAAGGGCAGTCAGGGGCAGACGGAGTCCAGGGCAGGTCAGGGCCGGCTCACAGCCAGCTGTCCAGCCGCTGCCAGCTGGTCAGCTCACAAGCAATGCATGCAGGGGCCGAGGCTAGCAGCAACACTGCTGCTGTAGGCAGCCTGCCCAAGGCACTGGATTAGTCACACTAGTCACACACACCCTGGACCTGCACATTTATGTCAGCATGCTGCAGCAGGCCCACCTCTTCGCCCCAGCCCACCCCACGCTCCCTGCAGCCTCAACCTGCCATGTGGCAGCAGCCAGCTCAGGCAGCACAGTGCTTGGCTACCAGGACAAGTCCACCTGGCTTTCCTCATACTCTTCTTCACACGCATCACCATCATCATCAACATCACATGGCATTCGTCACTGTGCAGCATACCTAGATACCGCCAGCTTTACTGCAGCACATGCCGTCAGAGGGTCAACATATACCATGGACTTGGTCACACTGCAGGTATGAAGAGCCCTCTATACGGCGCTTGCCGGTGCCCTGCCTGAGGCCCACCGCCTGGGTAGCCCACCTGGATCCACCGGGGGCTGACCCCTCCGCCTCGCACACAGTCCTGGTCTGGGGGCTGGCTGCTGAGGGATGAGAGCAGCAGGTAGGAGCAGTACAGGAACACTGCGCCGCTGGTCAGCAGCCCAGCCGTGGCAGTGCGGCCAGGCACAAACAGGATGGCCACCAGTGCCAAGCCCACCAGCAAGGAGAAGGTGCAGAAGAAGATGTTCAGGCGGCAGGAGGGGCTGCAGCAGGGGAGCCAGGCAGCAAGCAGGCAGGCTGTCTGTCCAGGGTGGGAGGGAAGCAAGGGCACTTGGCGAAGACCTGGCCACAGAACTTGGCTCGATGCTGGCATTGTAGTACAACCTGAGCGCCCCACAGCACCACCTCCAGAGGCTTCAATGGCATGCAAGAGTTGAGTTGAGTTGGTGAAAAGGGAGACATTGGCGCGGCTGAGTAGCTGTGGCAGCCTGGGTCGGTGGGTGGCAGCCTGACCCACCTGAGGGCGTACAGGTGGTACGCGATGCCAATGGCTGCCAGGCCCAGGCCAAAGCCAACAATGGCCCCGCTGACCAACATGGCCCAGGAGGCTCTCGTGTCCTTACTCACCAGCCACTCGTTCACTGCAGCGCCACAGACCACCAACACCACCCGCTACAACAGCACCACCACCCTCATCACCCGCTACAACAGCAGCAGCAGCAGCAGCAGCAGCAGCAGCAGCAGCAACAACAGCAGCAGCATAGATAGTGACAGCAGAGTGGGTTGCATTGCCTCCGCTACTGACCTTCATAGAACAGGTGGATGATGAGCACCAGCTGCACCACCAGGAACAGGCTGGACAGGATGCGAGCCGCCTGCCGGGAACACAAGGCAGCCACCCTGACATGACCATGGGCGCCACTCCCAACGCACATCAGTTGAGGTTGGCTGCCCCGCCCCGACCTGCCCCGCCCCCGCCCAAGCCCCTGACCAAGCCCCCGCCCAAGCCCCCGCCCAAGCCCCGGCCCCAGCCCTAGCCCAGCCCCACCCCTGCCTGGCCCCAGCCGCGCACCTCTTTCCCACCTCTTTCTCACCTTGGCATATCCATACACGGCAGTGGTGGGCATCCAGAAGAAACCGATCAGTGCTCCCACCCACAGCAGCAACTTCAGAGCCCAAGCGCCAGCATGGACATCCACCCGCACATCAGACTCGCTTTTCATGCCCAGCAGCACCACGAAATGTAGGCTAAAAAAACAGAAGTTTGCGAAGGAAATGCGCATGGCAATCTGGCCCGCAGCACAACTGGTGACGTCTGAAGCTGACTTGCAGTAGGCGGACACATCGCCTATGTGCTGTGCAAACTCTGTAGCAGCCCAGTCCCTACGGCCAGTCAGCAGCAGGCGGCAGGTTTGGGGATGTCAGGCAATGTCCTGTTCCAATGTCAGGCAGCTGCCGATCAGCTGCCAGCCGGTGCACACCGGCCCGTCGAACTTACCGCAGCACCCAGGTGGCTATCAAGCTGATGCCGAACAGCGTGGCATAAAGCCATTTTGCTGCGGCAAATTTTGTCTTTGGGGGCACGCTCCACCCCCCGCAGCAGCAGCACAGCGCGCAGCTCGCACATCCCGCGCAGCAAAGGATATCCATCGCGCGTTTGACGTGCTTTCTTCGGCGGTTGTTCCTTTGGCGGTTTGTTGTCATGTAGACATGTATGTAGACATGTGTGTGACAAACACGAAAATCCTTAGTATATGTTGCTGCCTCGCGTTGTTATTGTTTATGGTGAGGAAGAAGAGACGAACCGGTGTGGGTGGGCCTAGAGCAGTGCCGGAGGACCCGGACTTCGACATAGTTGACCGCGACGAGGCAGGCCAACCCGACTTGACCGAGGCACAGCGCAAAAGGAAGGCTTCAGGAGAGGCCCGCGCTGCCCGCAGCAGGAACAATACGTTCCACGCAAGAAAGGCCAAGTTAGACCACCTCATCGACCACCTTCCGCAAGCGCATTGGGATGCCTTCCTTGACAAGGCTGTGCGCCCACCAGTGAAGGACATCAGCGAGCGAGGGGTGATTGGCAGCCTGCTGTTGGGCTTCCTCGTGCGCGACTTGTTTACCCTGCACGTAGCCGACCAGCTTGACGCGCAAGGCCAGCCACTGTCATACACAGACACAGACATCCCAGTCTCCGCAGCAGACATCCCGAACCTGAGCTGCAGGAATCTGTACCTGCAGCTGTGCCGCGGCCTGCCCGGAGAGGGCGAGAATACTCAGCCGAGTGCAGCAGTCGCTGCCGTGCTGGCCGCGCACCCCGACCTGTGTGCCCGCCTCGAAGCTATCCCCCGCCACCTGTCCGACACGAACATGGTGGACCAAGTCGGCAAGCAGCTGGAGACAGCTTTCAGCAACATCCTCATACTCCTCTTCGCTGGCAGGCTGAAGAAGTCAGTGTCCCTGGCCGGGGCCAAGGTCCTGCTGGGCACCAACGAGCACCAGCGCCGATTCGGGGTGAGGGGGGCTGGTTGGTGGGCACCTGCCAGCCTGGTCCAAGCGGCAGTGCACTTACGTGCGCCGTATGGTGTGCGGCTTGGAGGTCACCTGGCTGGTGGGGGAAGGTGGGGTGGTGGTGACTGCAGCCATGCAGGCTGAGGTGGCTTTGCAGCGGGGCCTGCTTGAGCTGGGGGAGGGGGAGAAGGTGGATGATGACTGGGTGGAGGATCCAGCAAACCGTGGCCGGCTACTGCGCCATGCGGTGCACACCACCAGAGAAATGGAGGCAGCCATGGCAGCCTGGCAGCTTGATATGGTGCCTTGGGAGCAGTCTCAGCCCACCAACCTGTCGACGAGGCCCCCCCGCCCCCCCACTCCCTATGCCCTCACCCACACCAGCAAGTGCCGTGCACGGCACATCTTCATCGACACCAACGTCCTCTACGGCTTGATGAGTGACGCCGGCATGCTGGGGGTGCTAACGGAGCAGGGTGTGACCTCCTTGACGAAGTTCAGGAACGGTGCCCTACCTGACCCAGCGAACCCTGGCGAGTACATTGCTGGGCCTGCAAACAGCAAGGTGAGTGCTCCTTGCAGTCAGGTACCAGCCTTTGCTCAGTCAGTTGCCATGTGTGTTGTTAACTGCCTTGTGCCTGCCTTATGAGCCTTCTGCCAGCCTTCAGATGAGGTGCCTTGGTGGTGTTTATGGTGGCTGCAGGTGGCCAGCCGGTGGGATGCATTGCTGCCTGACCCTCGCCGCCAAAAGCTCGCCAGCCCCAAGCACAGATTTGATCAGGTCGTGCACACCGATGGAGTCGCCATCAGCGTGATGTTCCTGCGGCCCAAGCCTGCAGCGCCACCCGCAAAGCTGCCGCGGATGGCCAAGGGCATGGGCGCAGTCAACCCGCTGGCCCACCTCCACGCGGAGTGGCTTGGCGTGGACCCGGGCAAGACGAATATGGCCACGGTGGCGCACGAGGAGCGCAGCGCCGACGGCTCAGTGGTGTCAGTGCGCCACTGGACGCTAACCGCCGGGCAGTACTACCGGGACAGCGGCATCACACGGCAAGCCCAGGCGACCAAGACGTGGCTGGCCAAGGTGAAGCCGCAGCTCACAGCCCTGTCGCGGGTCAGCAGCAAGCCCAGCTCGCTGGCCTCGTACCGGCGGTTCGCCGACACCGTCCTGGAGACGTACGACGCCGTGTGGGCTGAGGTCTCGAAGAAGCGCTGGGCCAACGCCAGGTTCAGGCTGTACTGTGGCAAGATGCGCGTGGTTGCTTCGTTCTGGGCCAAGGTAAGGCCCAAGAACCCTAACCCACGAGCTAGGCAGCAGCCAACCAAAGTCAGCTCACCTAGCCAGCTGCTGCTGTTGTTGCCTCTGTTGCTGCTGCTATACCTGACCTTACACATGTATGCCACTGTGTCTTGCTATGTGTGGCTGCAGGTCAACACGCAGGCAAAGAAGCTGTGGCCGGACCGCATCCTGGCCCTGGCCTATGGGGCAGCTGGCTTCAGCGGCAGCGGCACCATTGGCTGCAGGGGTGTCCCTGTCAGCCAGATGCAGAAGGAGGCAGTGAAGCAGTT
The DNA here is from genome assembly GCA_030144725.1 of Haematococcus lacustris. NCBI lineage: Eukaryota > Viridiplantae > Chlorophyta > Chlorophyceae > Chlamydomonadales > Haematococcaceae > Haematococcus > Haematococcus lacustris. The sequence goes on from JASKMD010000017.1 coordinate 10,363,181, forward strand.
CAGGCCAGAGCGTGTGGTGCTGGTGGATGAGTTCCGAACCAGCCGGGTCAGCTCAGCCGACAACACCCCCAGCGAGACCCTCCTTGACACGCCGCCTGAGTCCTTCAGGTGAGGGGGGCGAGGATAGGGGGTTGTTGGCAGTGTTGGGAGGTGGTGGAATCAAGGTGACTAGGTAGGGTCAAGATGAAAAATCTTACAAATGTGCATTGCCCCATGTGCCCATGCAGGTGGCTGCGGCCGGTGAAAAGCATGGCAAAGCGTTCCCAAGTCCGGGGCCTGATGTGCTTAACAAGCATCAACAACATCACCAGGTAAGCATTGACCCAACCCTATAAATGTGCATGCCATGAGCATATCCAACATGCCATGACACATGAATTGACGTCATGCATCTCCCACACCCATGTGCAGTATGACCGGGACGTCTCAGCCGCGCTGAACATCCGCCGCTGTGCAGTCGGCCCAGGGCCACGTCCCACTGAGCTGTGCTACTGGATTAACCGCCCAGCCATGCCAAAGCCAGGCCAGCCAGGCCAGGAGTGGGTGGAGATAGCCGACAAGCCCCTGTTGCTCAAGTGGCAGCGCAAGCTGCAGCAATAGCCAGCTACAGCTCAAGACAATCCCAACAAAAAAAAACAATGAACCCCTAACAAAGGGGATGTGTGTGGCACAGGCGCAGGCACTGGCAACAGGCACACACACCAGAAGGCTGAGCTGAAGTGGGCATTAGGCACACTGTCAGTAGCCTTTACAATGATGAGCTCGCAGCCTGGTTCGATTCCACCTCAAGCTTTATTTTGGTGTAGCATGAGGGCTGTGGGGTTCAGGAGTTGACGTGCTTCCTGGCAGTTATGTTGACCTTTCTCCTCTTGGTAGGCTAGGTCGTTTACTAGAGAGCTATGTCTAAGAAGAATAACAAGCAGACAAGACGGAATAGACGGCAGGCAGACTTGGAGAGTAAGGGTTCCTTTGGCGGTTGACTTTTCTTGATGTAGCATGAGGGCTGTAGGGTTCAGGAGTTGACCTTTCTCCTCTTGGTAGGCTAGGTCGTTTACTAGAGAGCTATGTCTAAGAAGAATAACAAGCAGACACGACGGAATAGACGGCAGGCAGACTTGGAGAGTAAGGGTGTTCGCTCAGTAGCCGCTACTGCTTTTGTAAGTAGCTCAGCTTACGTCTGCCCTTATGCACACAGACGAGAAAGCCGAACACCAAAAGCGGCAACTAGCTCTTGCGAAAACGCAAGAGAAGCTCGTGTTGAAAGGCATCACCAAGAAGCCTGTGAAGCGTAAAGCCATCCGCATCCGCAAGGGTGTCCGCGTAAAGGTGGAGATATCCTGGCTTAGCTCGGCTCATGCTGTAGTCTGCCATGAGGTCTTGGGAGGCATTCAGACAACACACACTCCAACCCTACGCATGTGCAGTGGTGACCATGATCAGATAGGAGGACAGGGCCCAATTACACCTGCCGCCTGCCTGCCACCCATGCTAGCGTGCAGTGTCTGCCGCCCAGGTCGTTGGTCCAGCAGGTCGTCAGACTCCACATCTGAACTATGTGCCCAAACCCCGCCAGGGGTGGCTCGGCTGCAACTGCCTTGACGTTTCAAGTAGCATTCAGACCTGGCACACGTGTGCATCATGACCTCACAGGGAGTTGTCGTCAAGGATTCAGAGACCAAGCGCAAGGCTCGCAAGCTGCTGGCAGCTTCTGCAGCAGCAAAGATGGACGTTGACCAAGCTCAGCAGTCAGCCAAGCCAAAAACAGCTGTCAAGCAGCGCATGAAGCAGAAAGTTACAGGAACCCCCATGCTGGAATGATTGTGCAGGAATGTCCAGATTTGTAGGAATGCCCAGGACCCTGATCACCGCTTTGGCTCCTGGAGCTGACGCACCAGGCCCTCTTATAGGTGCAGGCAGCTGATGTAGCTGAAGGCGCGCCACAGTCCCTAGGAACCAGAAGCGCTGCAGGATCTGGGCGGGTGGCAAGGCAGGCAGGGGGACACCAACATGGTGGATGGTCCTCCTGCAAGCAGGCCTGCAGGCAGGTGGCCAGGCCTGGAGCCTATGAGGTGCTTCCCTTAGCCTCAGGGTGCCTCGGCATCAGGGTGGACAATGACAGAGTGAAGGCATGCATGGGGGGATGCGATGCTGCAAAGGCCACGGCCTGTTCCAAGCAACACTGGAACAACACTGGACGTCATGGTGTTGCTGGCCGCGTTGGGTGCCCAAAATACCACACCTCACTGGGTACCTGTGTTGGCTTCTCACTGGCCCCCATCCTACCTATGCAGTCATGCAGTCAAAGTGATTGTGATGCAGTTGTGGGTAAGAACATCACATGGCGACGGCAATCTATGGTGATGATGATGTGGCTTACACCGCTTAAGCCGTCAGCCGTTAGGCTGCTAGGCCGCCCTCCCCCTTCAGGGGTTCTGGACTTTCTGTAACGCACTTCAAAGCAAGGTGCACAAACAAAGGTGCACATGGGCTCAATATGAAGTCATGCAAGTTCTCATTACTGTTATGGGAAGTCATGGCAAACTCCGGCTGCTCCCTGATGGTCAGGTGTCCCCAACTAACAGAAAACTGACCCCTGGTAATCAAAACGACGCCGCGTCTCAGCCCCGTGGTCTCTATTTATGCTACGCACATCACTGGATAGAGAACTCTTTCAGCTATGCGGTGCAGCTTGTAACATTAAATATAGTGCAGTGTGCTGCGTGCTATGGCGGCTCAAATCTTGACATTCAAATTCATGCCAATTTTGCTCATGCGGGCCTCGCCGCGACCGACCGACGTGACCCACGTGGCCCAGGAGCACCTGCGCACAGTGAGGCACAGTCGCGCAGTCAAAACGATTCACATGGCATGCCAAACCGATCTAACAACGCCCCTTCACCCATGCTCGGAAATATACAAGGTTGCTGCGATGCTTGACCCCTTCGTGAGCAGTACTGATGACTTGGCCACTCTACACAACCCTACAAGGTGTGGAGGCTATTGCTCTGTTACCTTGCTCAGCAGGTTGGGTCCCATCTCTCACGCCCGCCCTCCGCTTGCGTGTAGAGCTCGTGTCCAGCTGCGATGCGGCCCCTTGCTGCTCGGCTGGAGATATGAGCAGCTCAGGGGGAGCACCTGCACCAGCTGCCAGCTGCTGCCAGGGGGGGGCAGCAGGAGGGGGGGGCAGCCCAGGGGCGGCGCCAGCACCAGCTGCCAGCTGCTGCCAGGGGGGGGCAGCAGGAGGGGTGGGCAGCCCAGGGGCGGCACCAGCTGCCAGCTGCTGCCAGGGGGGGCCAGCAGGAGGGGGGGGCAGCCCAGGATCTGCCCAGGATCAGCCCAGGATCTGCCCAGGATCAGCCCAGGATCTGCCCAGGATCAGCCCAGGATCAGCCCAGGATCAGCCCAGGATCAGCCCAGGGGGGCAGCCCAGGATCTGCCCAGGATCAGCCCAGGATCAGCCCAGGATCAGCCCAGGATCTGCCCAGGATCAGCCCAGGATCTGCAGCTGCTGCTTCTGCTTGTGGGTTAGTGAGGGGCGGAGCCGACACTTGCGCAGCTGGGCTTCAAGGCTTTGCCGCTGACGCCTTAAGAGTGTCATAGCCAGCTGATGTTGCCTAATCCATGCCTCAAGTGCCTCATTCTCCAACCTCAGCTGCCTTTGCCCTGCCTGCAGGTGCTCGAGCTTCTCCTCAAGGTCGTGCACTATAGCATGGAGGACCTCCTCATGGGCATGCTGCCACTCGGTCTCAGTCATCAGCAACTCATTCTTGGCGTGCACCTCCAAAGCAATAGCTTCAGCCCTCCTTGCTGCGGCTTTCAAGCCGCTAGGGCTGTGCAGATAGCCAGCCCTAGGTGATTTTACAAGTGCTTGAAGATGAGCATGCTGCCGGCTGGGACCCATGGGTATAAAGGAGGGGTTGGGAGGGGGTGGGAAGGGGTGGGAGGCGGTGGCGGGGGTGGGAGGCGGTGGCGGGGGTGGCGGGGGTGGCGGGGGTGGCGGGGGTGGGAGGGGCTGGGAGGGAGTGGGAGGGGCTGGGAGGGGCTGGGAGGGGCTGGGAGGGGGTGGGAAGGGTTGGCGGGGCAGTGAGGGGGCTAGGAGGGGGTGGGAGGGCAGTGAGGGGGCTGGGAGGGAGTGGGAGGGGCTGGGAGGGGCTGGGAGGGGCTGGGAGGGGGTGGGAAGGGTTGGCGGGGCAGTGAGGGGGCTAGGAGGGGGTGGGAGGGCAGTGAGGGGGCTGGGAGGGGCTGGGAGGGGTTGGGAAGGGGTGGCAGGGCAGTGAAGGGGCTGGGAGGGGGCGGGAGGGGGTGGGAGGCTTCGGCGGGGGCTGGGAGGTGGTGGGGCTGCAAGGGGGTTCGGCCGGAGTAGGCTAGTCAATCCTGCAAGGCAGAGTTGGGTCACGCCAAAGGGTGAGGAGGCGGGCCTAATTGATGGTTTGCCGTGCTTTCTTTTCCAGCAGCTGTGTCGTTGAGTAATGAACAAGGTAATAACGAGACATTCTAATAACTCAGAGTGGTCAGCTCACAACATGACGGTTTGTGCAAGGGGGTCCTTTTTTCTGTGTGGCTGGCTAGAGAGACCTCTATCAAATCGCACCTCGTTGCAATGTCGCGTTATTTCTTGCCCAACGACGGTCTTCCGACGCCGCCTGCACCAATGAAAGGCTCGTGGAGCAAGCCTGGCGGGCTGAAATGAGGTTGTACTTCTGGCTCGATGCCAGCCGCAGTTCCATCGCTGATGCCGCTACATACCACTAGAACAATCGATGGTGAGCAGCTGAGGTGTATCCGCGCTCGCTTGCGCCGGCATGGCCTCACTGGCAAGAGGTAACGCGCCGCTTGCCAGTAGATGCGCAAAAATTCGCAGCTGCCAACGTGATGAACGCTATCGAAAACGGTTCAGTAATGAAAGAGTATTTGCATGAAGATTACCAACCCCATGTTGGGGACTCCTGACTGATGGAACTCGTTGCAGTGCACTCAAAGATGAAATGCATGGCGTCATCCACTACCCCCTCTGTGCATCTGGTACATGTGCGACCTATGGCACGTACAAACGATGTCAGGGTGAAAGCCTGATCCGGTGGGGTTCCGCTCCCAATGGTGTTACAATGATGCAAGTCATAGCTTGAACACTGCGGCCTGGCCTACAGGGTGGCCAAGTCAGTATGATCCGTCATGGTCTCATACGTCAAACCGCATCGCACATTCGCGGCAATTGCGTGGACACATCAACGCAAGCTACGGTATCATGACTGAGTGCGGGATCGGTGCTATGGGGACATCCACATAGCATCGCGCGTCATCCACCGCCACATGGACAGCTCGTCGCGGGCAGCAAGCTTGCATTACTTGAACAGCTTCTTGATCGACATGTTTTGAGCCGAGTCCTGCAGCACGTGACCACCCAGCAGACAGGACTATTGGAGGCAAAGCTACACAACACAGGCAAGCAGTAGGCTGTGACAGGAACAGACCATCAGCAGGGGTGGAGGGAAAAAGCAACGAGTGCAATGGCAGCGGGGTGTGGTGGCAAGCAATGCCTATTGTAGTTGCAGGCAGTGCCTGATGCCCCCTTCCCCACTGCTAAACCGCTACTGCAAGAGTCAAGCAACTCAGTGCACTGGCCCACAGTGAACGTCTTGATGCACTGGCCCACACACCCTCTTCCATACAGCCACCCCAGGGCCATGGGGTGCTGCGTGGCCCTCCCACAGCCTGTGCTGCGCACCTTCTTGGTGACCTTTGACACCGCCATCTCGAAGTCCTCCTGCGTCACGTGCATCCGCCGCTCGCGCAGCGCAAACATGCCAGCCTCTGTGCAGCAGGCCTTCATCTCTGCACCCGAAGCACCTGCACCCAGACATGCCAGCGACGATGTCACCAGAGAGCAGAGCTCCACAGCAGCACCCAGTACCCCACAGCCATATGAAGACTCAGGGGAAAGGAGGCTCTGAGGCACAGGGTCACATCACATCACCCGCTGCACCCCTGCCCACCCCTGTCTGTCCACGTGAATTGTAGTTGGTTTGGCTGCAGAACAGAGGTGAAGCACGTCTAGGTGATCTGGGACCCCTGGTGGTGTGAGGGCTGCGTTCTGTACACAGCCCTCCTCCAGCCTCAGCCATCCTCACTACTGCTGGCCCCCTCCTGTTTGGCCCCGCTGGCCATGACTGGCTCTGCCTCGAGCCAGCTGCCCAGCCTCCCTGCTGCCCACCTGTCATCTTGTCTGCAATCTTCTTGAGGTCAATGCCACGGGTCAAGTTCATCTTGCGGGAGTGGATCTTGAGAATGTCCAGCCGGGCTGCCTCGTTAGGGTTGGGAAACTCGATCTAAAGCCAGGCGCTCAGACAGCAGCAGGCAGGGAGGCAGGAGGGGTGAAGCACCAGCGGCACGGACGGGTGTCAGTGGCAAACATGGCAGGGCAGCGCTGCACAAGCACTGCCGGCAGGCACAAGGACAGGCCTCTTCAGTCTGCCTGCACCTCATCACCTAGTCATCCATGGCAGGCTGAGGCCGAGGCTGGAGTAGTGGTATGGCAGGCTGAGGCCAAGGCTGGAGTAGTGGTATGTCTAACACTTCCACAGCAGCACAGCCGCGGGCTGTGAGCACCACTGCATACACACCACTAGGGGGCACACACTGCGGCAGCCTGTGCAGCAGCAGCCTGTCCCCAGGCCACACCTTGCGGTCAATGCGGCCGGGGCGCAGCAGCGCGGCGTCCAGGATGTCGATGCGATTGGTCGCCATCAACACCTGGGCAGTACTCGCCACCACACCTCTCTCATCACACCAACACCATTACCAGGGCAGCGCCACCTCTATACCTGCAGCAAACCATGTGGCCCACTGGGGCAGGGCACCACCTCTAACAATTCAAGCCGGCACGGCTAGCCAGGCAGGGCGGGCAGACAGTGTAGCGCGCGGGCCCGTTGGTGCTGTGCCATTGACATAAAACTGTGTGGCTCTGGTGTCAGTGCAGGCTGTTGGCCTAGCAAGCAATGGGCAGTATAGGTTGTGCCAGTACCATGTGGCCTGTCGTGCCTGCATTGAGCAAGCCTGATAGAGGGGAGTATTTCCAACTCAGCTGCAGGGACGTCAGAGAGGCACTGCTGCTGTTGCTGATGACGCCAACTATAAGCCTCTCACTGCACTTTCAGGTTTCGAGGTCCAGGTGCGAGGGTGAGGTAGGACAGAGCTAGCCCAGGGCAGCATGCGCCTGTGCCCCTCCCCCTTCCCCCTCTTGTGTGCTGACCTTGATCTTGTTGGTGGCCTCAAAGCCGTCCAGCTGGTTGAGCAGCTCCAGCATTGTGCGCTGCACCTCACTGTCACCGCCTCCACCGGAATTGTCAGTGCGGGCAGACCCAATGGAGTCCACCTAGGACACAGCGGCAGCAGCAGCAGCAGCAGCAAGACCAGCATTGCGGGAAAGCAAAACATAACATTTTACGCCTGCACACACCGGTGTCAGAACCGCAGCCATTGCATGCAGCAGCAAAATCTAGCCCATCCAGCCCCTGCCCTGCCGCCACTGCCGTCTCACCTCATCCATGAAGATGATGGAGGGTGCGTGTTCCCGCGCCATGACAAAAAGCTCGCGCACCATGCGAGACCCCTCTCCAATGTACTTCTGAACTAGCTCGCTGCCCGACACCCGGATAAAGGTGCAGTCAGTGTGGTGCGCCACTGCCCTGGCCAGCAGCGTCTTGCCAGTCCCTGGCGGGCCGTACAGCAGCACCCCCTGGCAGCAGCAGCACCAGGAGGCAGCACAATGGCCCGCCGTCAACACTTCACAACACCAGCTACAGGACCCAGAGCCATAGCTCAGTGCCACAGCTCAAACCACTTGCCTTGCCCGACCCAGGCCAGTGTAGTACTGCACAGCTCACCGTGTCCTACCCCAAACCCTGGGCCTGCTTAGATCCACCAACAACCCTTCCCCGGGGTTGCTGCTGGCAGCATGCTCCCAGTGCACCCCATGCAAAGACACTGTGTGCGGCAGCTGCTGCTGCAGCACCTCCTGCTTGTTGCTGGGTCAGTGACCCTAGCTGGGTCGATAACCACACCTTTGGCTGCGCAATGCCCAGGCTCTCAAACAGTTCCGGGTGCTTGAGGGGGAGCTCAATGACCTGAGGCACAGCAGGCAAGCAGCAGCCAGGCAGCTGTACGGATGTTCAAGTGCCTCATCTGGGAGGCAGGTGAACAACAGCCAGGCCACACATCCTCTACAGCAGCCTCCAGGCAGTGCATCCTGGTGCTCCTTGCCCTGCAGTTGCTGGTGCTGCCTGCTTTTTTATTTGCTGCCCCCAGCAACATCTGCATGGGCAGGTGAGTGGTGGGCGCCATGCATGTATCTCCCAGTCTAGGTAGCTGGGCGCCCCTTCTAAAGCTGTGTTTCGTCCTGTGTGGCGCGTGGCTACCACACAAGAGAGCACTGTGCCTGCGCCCCTGTGTGCAAGCTCACCACCACCTGCTTGCAAGGCTGCCCCTGCAGCATGACCAGCACTGCAGTAGGGAGTACTGATACCTGGCCCACTGCCAAAGCTCTGGTGATCATGTCATGTCACACAGCTGGGCTCAGCCTTTGCTGCTGGGTGGTGCAGGGGGTTGCAGGGGCTGCTGCTGCTGCTGCTGCTGCTGCTGGGGCAGGGTGGCAGGGGGCTGTCGGGTGCTGCTGGTGTTGCTGGGTAAACTGTGGGTCAAGTTTGGTCATGGTGGGCAGCAACTTGTGTGTTGCCCCTGTGCTCCAAGTCTTTGACTCGGGCCATCATGCTGCTCACTCAGCTGCCAGAGGCTGCTGTCCTGCAGCTGCTGTGCTGGTGCTGGCACCTGTGGCTCGACTGTCACTGCCACTATGCCAGCATTCCTTGCCGCAGGCTTGCTCTCGCATCACCCTACGGCCTGGAGGTACAGAGCAGGCCAAGGGCTGGCACCCGCCTCCAAGCAGAGATGGCTCTGCAGAACACACCTCTTTGATTTCTTTGATCTGCTGGTCCGCTCCACCAATCATGTCATATGTGCTGTCCGGCACCTTCTCCACCTTCATGAGGCTGACCAGTGGGTCAACTTTGGTCGGTAGGCACAGGTGCAGTGTGTAGCTGTCATTCTTAAGAGCCACGCGCGCCCCAGGGGTCAGCTTGGTGATGTCGATGTTCTTGTCGATATCCACTACATACTTCCCCTCTGGATGGACCTTGACCAGCACCTTGGTCTTGCCCATGACCTAGAGCATAGGTTCAGTGAAGGACAGACCCTTCTGGGTGGGCTGGTTTATACAAGTCAAGGCATCTGTGGGCTGTACCGGACCTGCCTTTATGACATCTCCGACAAACGACCCAGGCTCTTGAAGCAACTGCAACTCCTCTCGCAGAAGGCGGACTGCAATCAGGTGGGACCGGCTTAGTGTCCTACCCCTCTTCGCATTGGATGTTCGCAGCTTGTGACGATTACCCTGAGTGTTCAGCTCATTCCGCTGAGCCTCGAGACGTCGCAGGTTGTGGCTTTTGTCCTTGACCTTGAGCTCCAGTTCCTCAATCTTTGATTTGTAATACCCTTTCAACCCATCCCCACTACGGACCAGCACCTCGGTACCTCCCTTCATTCGCGGTCGATCTGAACTCCGATCTACAAACTCCTGGCTAAGTTATGGGTCGCAGCACTGGCAATTATGCTCTGTGCCTGCGCTGCTACCCTGCACCCAGGTTTGGGATGACAAGAGGCAGAGACCCAGGAAAGCAGTTGGCGGTTGGAGAGCAGCGGGAGCAGCTGGGAGAAGCGAGGGCAGGGCGGAGAAGAGCTGATACGATCAGTAGCAAGGCTATGGGTACTAAAGAGCTACTACCACAAGCAGACACCAGCGCACAAGGTACTCGCATATTTCACATGTGTTCCATGTACATATGGCAGTTGAGTATTTGACACATTCGCTGGCCCCTGAACTCAAGCATCGCGTCGCAAGTGCCCAGCACCGCGACGTGTGATGCGCTCGCTGCTTTCCTGTCAAGTGCGTACAAAGCCTTGACGAGTACGGCGCGGCCACTGCTCGGCCCTGGCAGAGTCCCAGCAGCTGGCGGCCGCGACAGGAAGGGGCCGAGGCCCTCCCCCTTCGGTCACTAACCCTGGCCTTCAGACTGAGCTGGGAAGGGGCCCGGCATGGACCGCAGCCAGCAGGGCTCCCCAGCGGCCTGGAGTCCGCGTCCCAGTTTGTATGCTATGGACGAATCCAGCAATGTGGCTGTGGACATCCATGAGGACACTAACCCCAGCTCGCGGCGCAGCCTGCTTGCCCGTGATGCTGGTCATTTAGAGGAACTGAAAATGGCAGCAGAGGAGGAGGGATATGAGCACTATGAGGACGACCCAGGACATGCTGGCACAGACCAGCAGCCCGAGGACACCCACTCCCGGCCTACGGACACTGCTGTGTCATCGGAGCCAGGCAGCAGGCTGCAAGCGAAGCCCATGAGGAGCAAGAAGCGCGGTAAGTGTGACACCAGCATGCGCTTTGTTCCTCAGCACATGCCATGTAGCCTGGCATGCACACATCAAACAGCAGGCACACCTGATGCCTAACATGGACACTGTGTTGGGTGTGGGTGTTCAGGAGATAAGAAGAATGCAGCGGCCTTCATGAAGAGCTGGCTGCGCATAGAGGCGACAGGGTCCAGCAGGGTGCTGCATGCAGGTGAGGTGGGTTCACATCAGCATCACCCAGACCCTCACACTGGACATCACACTGTCGTCAGCACCCAGCAGCCAGCCAGCCACACATGAGTGCAAGAGCACAGAATGCATTGTGGAGCAGCTGCTGTCTGCTTCTGTGATGCAAGGCGGCTGGCCAGGCAGGGCAGGCAGACAGGGTAGCGTGCGGCCCGGTGGGTGGTGTGCCATTGACCTGGAACTGTATAGCCCTAGCAGGCAATGAATGGTTTGGCAGTTGCTAGAGCCGTGAGGCCTTCCTGGCGTGCCTTCATTATACAAGCCTGAGCTGCTCGACTTGTCAAGCTGCTTGAGTTGTTAAGTGCACCAATGTCAGCGCTATTCAACCACATGGTGTTCATGATAATGGTGATAATGGCAGTGGTGATAGTGGTTATGAATGTGGTTATGAATGTGACGCTGCCATCATTAAGCTCAGCAGCCTGTGAGCCGCACCCAGCCAGTGCTGCCCATGGCCTGAACCAGCCTGCTGTATTGTGGCTGAGTGCCGCGCAGACAAGTACAAGCTGACTCAGAAGCTGGGTATCCAGACGCGCGACCTGCGGCTGCTGGACCCCCACATGGCCACCACCTACCCCTCCGCCATCCTGTGCCGCGACAAGTCCATCGTGGTGAACCTGGAACACATCAAGGCCATCATCACCACTGACAGCGTGCTGGTGGTGAACCATGAGGAGGACAGCACCACCAAGGTGGGCTGCAAGCACGAGCAGGAGGCTGCAGGGGCACACCACAGGCAACCAGGTCGTCTACTGGGTTGCATGCGCTGGTGAAACGCTAGGCCCAGCTGGTGGTCATCACCATCGCCATCGTTGGCAGCCGCCTGTCGGCGTTGCTGCAGCCTATAGCCGCATGCACTCTGCATGCCACGCGCCAGAGTGCCACCAGCAGGGGTGGGTGGAGTGGAGTCCTTGGGCTCGTGTGGTGTGCTGCCGTGCGCTGTTGGTCAAATGCCAACTAACAACCGCCAACTGACAACCGCCAAATGCTATCCCCTGCTACCTCAATAGGACACCCGGCATCACTCAACATGGGCACCATTGCAAATGCCTCTGACCTGAGAGCCATGTGCCGCCTTGCCCTCCCTTGCAGTTCATTGCAGAGCTGAAGCAGCGCTTGGCGCACCCAGGCCTAGCGGGCTCAAAGTCCTTCGCGTCCATGGGGGACCTCCAGCGGGCAGCAGCTGCAGCAGCACCCCCCATGATGCTGGCTGGCAATGGCGCTCCTGGCGTCATGCCTGGCAACATCACAGGTCCGGTCCCTTGCGGCTGACCATCACACCACCTGACCCCGCTGCCAGCTTGCACCCAGCTTCCATACACTTTTCATGCAGCTTCAACACAGCTTCCAGCCGCACCTTGCACTAGTAACCATGCCTGCACCTGTGCAGCTTCCCGTGGATGTCACACTTGCCGCCCTGGTGTGATCTTGGTGTGTGATGGGCTGCTGCTATGGCGGCTGCAGGCCTGAGCGCCATGCTGCCCTTTGAGCTACGGGCCCTGGAGGTGTGTCTGGACGAGGTGGCCAGCGAGTTTGACATGCTCACCACGGAGCTGGAGGCGTCCGCGTACCCGGCCCTGGACGCCTTAGCCACCAAGGTGACGGGCCGGGCAGCTGAGCAGGTTGACCCCATTGGCCATGTCTAGCCCCTGGCTGTACTCTAACCTGGCCTTGGACTTGTCTTGGGGGGGACGAGGGTGTCAGGGGCGGGCTGTGCGGGGCAGGTCATGCGGGGTTGCTGCGTACGGCAAGGCCAGGGAGTGCAAGGCGAGGCACTACCCAGAGCAGTGCAAAGAGGTGTGCTAGGCATGTTGGCCGAGGACAGTTCAGCAGGGACTCGAGACAGCTGGTCTAGATGCGGTGCTGAGTGTATAAGTGTCACTAGGCGGGTACAGCTACTGACTTGACAGCTATGAAGTTAACAGCATGGCACACGCCAGGCAGTGCTCCTGCAAGCCCAACCAATCTCATGAGGGCCAAGTCTGTTGGATCGCCTACTCCTCCAACCTTGGTCCAAGCTCTGAGCTCATGAGGCCATAGCTGGTCTGAGGGGGTGGTGCGCATGCAGGTCATCGTCATCACCATGACATGGCATCCACCTGTTAGCGTTGCTGCTGCACACATATCCACACCCACCCACCCACACCTCCAGTGCTGACCCGGCTGCAGGTGACCTCCCCTCACCTGGAGTGTGTGCGGCGCATCAAAAACCGTCTGGTGCGGCTGACCACACGGGTTCAGACGGTCAGGGAGGTGGTGGAGAAGTTCCTAGATGATGACGAGGACATGCACGACCTGAACCTGACGGCAAACCTGGAGCGGGAGCGGGAGCGGCAGGTGAGTGCAGGGCACCCATGGCAGCAGGGTGGTGAAGGGATGGGTGGGTGCGGCCTGGCAGCAGCAGCTGTGGGACAAGGTCGAGACGCAGCCATTGTGGGATCTCAAGCATCGCCAGAGCTGGTTCGCTCAGCAAAGTAGAACCACCAGCCATGACTGCCAGCAGCAGTGGAATTCCAGCACTGCCAGCATTGGCAGCAATGGCAGGGGTGGCTGTGCTGTGCTGACTGGCTGGCTGTGATTGGGTGCCTGCAGGCGTTGGACCTGGACCTGCCGCTAGGTGGGGCTGAGGCTGGGCCTTACGCTGCGAGCGCTGCTGACTCCTCCTCCCAGCAAGACCCCAATGTGAGTGCATGTCCTTGCAGGGGCTGCGGGGTCAGTGGCCACCACACTCTGGCCATCAGCCGTCAGCAGCCGTGTCAGTCTCAGTCTACAAAAGATGACAAACACAAACACAAAATGAGCCTGTTGCAGCAAATGCCATTGGTTGTGCATGCCTGCGTTGCAAGCTGTTCAGCCCAGCATGTGTACGGCCGCATTATGCAGTGAATGACGCGCTGTGCATAAGTGGCCTCATTATCTGCACCTGTGCACCAGCTTGCCCATGCAGCCATGGGAATAGCAATTGGAGGTTGCAATGCCCTGGCAGCCGTACCAGGTTGGCTGATTAGGGGTGTACACCAGTAATGACAACAACAACCACGACCCATTGTGTGCACCAGCGCCGCAGCAGGGTCCAGGCAGGCAGCAGGGCAGGCAGCAGGGCAGGCAGCAGGGCAGGCAGCAGGGCAGGCAGCAGGGCAGGCAGCAGGGCAGGCAGCAGGGCAGGCAGCAGGGCAGGCAGCAGGGCAGGCAGCAGGGCAGGCAGCAGGGCAGGCAGCAGGGCAGGCAGCAGGGCAGGCAGCAGGGCAGGCAGCAGGGCAGGCAGCAGGGCAGGCAGCAGGGTAGGCAGCAGGGCAGGCAGCAGGGCAGGCAGCAGGGCAGGCAGCAGGGCAGGCAGCAGGGCAGGCAGCAGGGCAGGCAGCAGGGCAGGCAGCAGGGCAGGCAGCAGGGCAGGCAGCAGGGCAGGCAGCAGGGCAGGCAGCAGGGCAGGCAGCAGGGCAGGCAGCAGGGCAGGCAGCAGGGCAGGCAGCAGGGCAGGCAGCAGGGCAGGCAGCAGGGCAGGCAGCAGGGCAGGCAGCAGGGCAGGCAGCAGGGCAGGCAGCAGGGCAGGCAGCAGGGCAGGCTATGGCTGGGGAGGCCATCAGCAGGGCAGGCTATGGCTGGGGAGGCCATCAGGCCTGACTGCCTGGGATCCCCCTCATCAGGGGTGTCAGGGCCTGCTGGCACAGTGAGGGCCGGCCTGCCTGTCCCGCCCGCCCGCCCCCCTACAGGCACGCCCTGCCCTGCTGGCCCCTGCCATGTGCCCTGCAGCTGGGCAAGCTGTCCATCAAGTCCATGGTCAGCAGCTTGTCCACCAACAGCAGCATCGTGGAGAATGAGGTGGCGGAGGTGGAGATGTTGCTGGAGGCCTACTTCATGCATTTCGACAACACTTACAATCGGCTGCAGGTGGGCTAGCCAGGACGAGGGGCAGGGCCTGGGCCAGGGGCAGGGAGACGATGACTCGTGATGCAATGGTGGCTGCCCACACCGAGAGGACCCTGCCTGACTGGCAGCTGACTGGCAGCTGACTGGTAGCTGACTGGCAGCTGACTGGTAGCTGACTGGCAGCTGACTGGCAGGGCCTGACAGCGTCACTGGTAATAGCTGCCTGGCTGCTACCCCACACAGCAGCAGACGAGCTTAGCTGCTGCCGCCGTGACCTAGGCATGCGGTGTTGCCCAGCGCTAGGCTGGGGTTGGAGGGAGGGGCCCTACACCTGCCATGGTCCTGGTTTACTACCTCTTACTGGGCCCTCTGCAGGGCTGCTAGATCCCCTCAGCTGGCTGGGTTGGGTAAAAGTTGAGGTTTCATCACCCTCTGTGCCCGCCTTCCTGGCTGTTGGCAGCTAGGCTATAGCACCCTTGTGACCAAATGCTGGCTGGGCTAGCCTAACCCTAACCCTGACTTAGTTGCTTGTCTTGCCGCACACACTGAGTTTTGCTGAGCTCCTTGTGCTGCTCTAGAACCTGAACGAGTACATCAAGGACACGGAGGACATGGTGAACATCAAGCTGGACCAGCACCGCAACCAGCTCATCACCACCGACCTCATCCTCACAGCCTTCACCTGCGCCATGGCCATGGTCACCACCATTGCTGGCATCTTTGGCATGAACCTGGACTCCGGCCTGCAAGAGGTGAGGCAGTAGTAGCAGCAGCAGGCAGCAGTGGGGGGCAGCAGGCAGCAGCAGCAGGTAGCAGTGGGCAGCAGCAGGCAGCAGCAGCAGGTTAGGAGTTAGGGTTAGGGTAATCCTAACCCTGCTATATGCGAGCCTGCAGGCAGGCAGGGGACTAGGTGGGCAGGCTGGCAGGAGGGCGGGAGGGGAAGCAGGCAGGCAGGAGGAGCCCTGTGCCAGGAGTTTGGCAGCTGTGCTTTCAGGGGAGGCAGGCTAGGCAGGCATCTCGGTGCCCAGTGGACCTCTCTTGGACAGCCTATGGTCATGGTGACAAAGGCGAGCAACTCTCGCTGCCCGCATGCAGGTCGAGGGCGTGTTCGTGCAAGTCACAGTGGCCAGCTGTGTGGGTGCTGTGGGCATGTTCGCACTGTTCGTGATCTGGGCATGGCGCTATGGCCTGCTGGTGTTCGCTTAGTGCAGAGTCTAGATATGCACCACAAGCCTCGACTGCAACAGCTAGCTGCCTTAACACCTTGACCCTCACAGCCTGCTCCACCTTGTGCCACCACGGCTTGTGCCTACATGGCTCACTCAGCACCCTGCGCTGTGGCACTGCTGGCGAGTGCACCACCACCTGCTGCGCCCAGCCTGGAGCCACCAGCATGGCCAGCCAGTGCGGGGCCTGGTGTGGTGCCCGGTAATGGTCCCCCGCATGCAGCCAGGCAGCCACACAGCCAGCAGCCTCAGAGCCAGGGCCTAGAACGTCTCCACCAGCCAAGCACAGCAAGCGCACCAAGGCTGGGCAGGCAGCTGAGCCCACACAGCCCACCAAGGGCAAAGGCAAGGCCCAGGGCAAGGCTGCCAAAGCCAAGCCAGCACCACAGCCAGGCAGGTAGCTGGACAGGGACTGCAATGCAGCGCTGAACATGCAACACATTGGGGAGAGCAGGTGGCGGCCACTGGAGCTGTGCTACTGGCCAGACCAGGCAGCTCAGCCAACCAAGGGGAAAGAGTACCCTGAGCTGGGCTACAAGCGGCCGTGAGACAAGCCACTCGAGGCCCAGCAGCCACCGCCTGTGGCACAGTAGTGTGTGTCCCCAATTGAGCTGTCATCAGCTTACATCAGTGCATGTTCGTCATGCCAGCTCTAGACTATAGCCCTGTCACAGGTGTAAAGCAATAGTGTAGGTGGTAGGCGGCTATGCCATGTGCATGGGAACATAACTCTACACATACAACACCGTTTTGTAGTGGTCGTTAGTGGTCCACTCCAATGTAGGCCCCAGTCAAGGTCGAGGTGCTGTGGTACTGCAAGCTGGGCTGAATCCTGTGCATGTAGCTAAGTACAGTTGATGATGAAGTAATCTACAACACCCTGTAGCTGGGCTGAAGCCTGTGCATCAACAGTGTCGTCATTCTCAGAAGTAAGTTGAGGTTTAAAACAAAGGTGCTAAGTAGAAGCGATGTGTGGCAAGAGCACAATGCAATGTAACAGGCCAAGGGTAAAAGTTAGGCCCTGCAAATCTGAAAGAGCTAAATTGTAAGGCTCTCTTGAGAACTTTTGTGCAGCAGCAGCAGATGAAGGCCTCGAGGTACAGACGATCAGCTTGTGGGCTGGCTTCTGAGTCGCTCACGCCGCCAGAATTGACGGTATAAGTGTGCCTGCGCAGGAGCCAAATGACCTCTTGATCCGGTGGCCGATCGTGATGACGAGTCGCTGTGGGGACGGGAACCGGGCAACATAGGCCGGCATGGCCAGCTCGGGGTGGTGTTGGGGGAGCGCAGGGTATGCAGAAGGTGCCAGCACGTCTTGGACACTGCACATGTGGTAACGTCCATGCCATCAGATGCTGCTGACGCCGCAACCTCACCACCTACGGCCAGTATCCAGTCGGCGTGGCCAGCCGGTCGGCAGACTTACAGCATGCCCGTGCAACAGCCTCACTGCTTAGCGGCAGCTGCTCACAGGATGCAGCAGAGGAAGTGTTTGCATGTTGGGACGATGACAATGGGGTTTGACTTATAACAGGT
This sequence comes from Haematococcus lacustris, assembly GCA_030144725.1. Lineage (NCBI taxonomy): Eukaryota > Viridiplantae > Chlorophyta > Chlorophyceae > Chlamydomonadales > Haematococcaceae > Haematococcus > Haematococcus lacustris. The sequence goes on from JASKMD010000017.1 coordinate 10,380,523, forward strand.
GCACTAAAGGTTTGTTGGCGGTGGCGGCTCTGCTTAACTATCTTTATGCACAGAGACGTCTGTTCTGAAACTAACTTTGGACGAAGTTTGGCCATCGGGGAACTTGAAACAATGAAAATTATGGCTCGGGAATAATAAACATAATAAAAAAACCGCTCCCTAGCCATATGCCATGACCCACTGGTGTGCGCCTCTTCACCTTGCAAAGCAAGGGCCTATGTCCTTAGCGGTGTCGCCCAACTGTGCCAAGCGACTGAGCAGATGCCTCAATGCTGATGCAAGTTCACCCCCAAACATGCATGCTAGGGATGCATGCATTCAAACTCAACGCCATGCAAGCAGCAATCCACACGCACCATCATGCTACTGCTGCTGCTTCGCTTTGTCACTGTCGCCTGTGCTTTTTCCGCCAGTTGCGGCAGGGAGAAGTGTGACACACCAGGTCATGTGAGTGGACCCATGTGAACCAGCTGCCAGACACAGCAAAGCAGGCTGTGGCCCTTGTTGCAGTCATGGGGTCGTGTGGCCACCCCCACACAGCACTGCACACAGTGCCAACGAGGCCACGGCCTGCACTGCTGCCCGAGTCGCACACACCCTGGCGGGTCATGGACCTGGCCCTACACCTGCCTGCCGAAGCTGACGCCTGCGACAGCACCCGGCAGCCCTGGCAGCTGGCCCTGACGGAGGCAGCCTGGGCGGGCCTGGTGTCATCGGGCCTGGCGCACTCGCAGGCGCTGGGTGCGGTTGCTGATGCGGGTGAGCTGTATGAGCCACTCCAGGGCCTCCTTCATGCCCTGCCCAGTGTACGCACACACCGGCAGCACCCTGATAGGCCGGTTGTGCACCAGGCCCACCCCCAGGTGATCATAGATCTGCTGCGCGCTGGCGGCTGCCTCCAGGTCCTGCTTGTTGGCCATGATCAACACCGGCGCACCCTGCAGCTGACGGCTGCCCAGCACTCGGTCCAGGGCGGCCTTGCTTTCATCCAAGCGACCAAGGTTATGCGCATCGACCACGAAGATGACGGCGTGAGACTCGTCATAGTACCTGCAATGCAGCATGGGGCTGCCACATGTGCTCATTCGTTACGATGCAGAACCTGCTGGACTGCTTGCCTGCTTCACCCCTAGTGTAACTGTTGCTGTTGTTGGTGCATGTAGCACGCAGGCTGGTCTGCAAGTATGGTGTTGAAGCAGCTGGTGCTGGGAGGCAGATGGCGAGGCCATGTACTGACTTGTCCCAGATCGATCGCAGCCCAGTTTGGCCGCCGAGGTCCCAAAGCACCAGCGACTGTCCAGCTGCGTCGAGGCGCCCTACGTTCAACCCCACTGTAGGCAATATCTTCCCGGGGTCAAGCCCCACCAACGGCGTGTATAGCGTCTTGAAGCGCTCGAGCACATTTGTCTTGCCCGCCCTGTCCACGCCCAGAATCAGGATGTGGTGAACGTCTTTGCGGAAGAGGTACTCATAGAGACCAAAGAACAAGCTGAACATCACCTACAGGCATCAGCCCTGACGCGTGGTCAGGTCCCAAGGTTACTGAATGCGAATAATGATGTGCATGACTGCATGGACAGCAAGGTCAGCATGGCTTGAGCAATGGTGGTTTTACACCCGTTGTGACCACGAGCCTGGTACAGCTGCTTGACCTTGCCCAGTAGTATGGCCTATCACTCACACCTGGTATAGCGACAGTCAGGCCAGTGAGTGTTGGATATCGCAAGTGCTGCGTGTATTGTTACCCCCACTGCTTCCTGCCCAGACGATATGCGGATAAGCAAGGTAGAGCTTCACCCGCGCTTCCAATGGGCCCACACCTTTTATTACTGCTTCTAACTCACGTCTTGCACCCAGCGGAAGGGCTGCATTATTGCTGCTGCCGAGGCGTTTTTTTTTTTTATATAAAGAGAGAAAGAGATTACAGGAGAAAAGTTTGAGGGAGGGGGTGCAGGGTGGTGAGCACGGGGGATGTGCCCGTCCAGGGTGAGGTTAGTGAGGGGGAGGGGGGCAGGGTAAGGGGGGGTGAGGGGGGGCAGGGTGCAACTGCCTGCTAACCAAATCTCATGCCAGCCTCCGGCACCAGACAAACGCCTGGAGTGAGGATGGAGTGAGATATAGAGTGAGTGGCAGTGTGAGCAGTCCATGTGAGTGTGTGTGTCAGCATGGTGTGGTGCGCAGGCGCTGCTGACGACGCCTCCCAGGTGGGGGTGATGCTGGAGGTGGCGCGCACGCTGCTGTCACGGCCGCAGCCCCTGGAGGCGCCCCTCATCTTCCTGTGGACTGGAGGCGAGGAGCCCATCACGGCCTTCCAAACAGATGCAACTGAGCTGCCAGCTGCTGCCAGGGGTGTGCAGCAGGAGGGGGGGGCAGGTCAGGGGCGGCACCCGCACCAGCTGCCAGCTGCTGCCAGGGGGGTGCAGCAGGAGGGGGGGGTAGGGCAGGGGCGGCACCAGCACCAGCTGCTGCCGGGGGGGTGCAGCGGGAGGGGGGGGGCAGGTCAGGGGCGGCACCCGCACCAGTTGCCTGCTGCTGCCAGGTTGCACTGCTCGATGACTACCTCAAGAGACTCATTATCCAATCTCAGCTGCCTGTGTGCTGCCTGTAGGTGCTGGTGCTTCTCCTCAAGGTCGTGCATTTTGGCAGCAAGGACCTCCTCAATGGCTTGATGCAATTCAGCCTCAGTCATCAGCATCTCATTCTCGGCCTGCACCTCCTGGGCAATGTCGTTAGCCCTCCTTGCTGTAGCATTTAGTCCGTTAGGGCAGTGCAGATAACCAGCTCTTGGTGTACTATTCAGGGCTTGAAGGTGAGCACCCCGTAGGCTGCGCCCCATGGGGGTGGGCATGAGTTGCTAGGGATGGGAAGGGGGGAAGGAGGGAGGGAGGGGGGGGCTGGCGGTGAGGCACCTCCACGCGGTGGCCCTGGTAACAATCCGCGTTGACTTCGGTCGCACGGATTGGCTAAGCTACCTCACCACCGCACCCAGCGGTATATAAATTGGGATGCAACGGGACAGCCTTCCCAGGCTTGAACGGGCACCGCTTTGTCCAGCGGAATACAAATGAGGTCCGGGTGCCGCACACGACCGTTGCGGGTCATCGAGCTGTTGTGGAGTTGCTGGCGCCGTCAAGGAGGGAGCAGAGCTACCTCAACGCGGGACGTTGGCTGACAGCTGAAGTTTGGACCTTTGGAGCCTGAACTTCAGCTTTTAGTGCTACATCCGACGGTCAGGCGCCCCCAACTAACAGAAAACCGACCCCTGGTAGTAGGACGGCTGTAACTCTGCACTCACTGCGCCAAATGTTATGCTAGATGATTCACAATGTAGCCAACCCAGCCAGCTACCTTTCACCCATCCAGAATAAATATACACTGAGTAGGCCGCGCACAACAAAGCGTCAAAGTTAGTGGTTCAAATTTGAGCCGTAGCGGAGCATGCAGTCATCGCTGCGACCGCCCGCGTCGCTTAGGCTGCTCAACATGAGCATGCGCGTCGGCGGCAGCAGTCGGATCGGAAAGCGGTTGCAGCGATGTGGCACTGAGCCCACCTCCTCCCCATACCTGGAGGGCAATGCCACAGCTCGACCATTTTGACTTACAACATGCTACTTACTAGGTTGAGCTCCTCTCAGACATTGATACAAACGCTCATACTCAGCTAAGCCAAAAGCTCACTTTGGTCGGTGACCCCCAACTCCCTTAGCCGATCTCAGGACCGGGGCCATGCAGTCAGACACACAACTCCACACCATGACCGAATCAGGACTCGGCTCCTCTGAGAGTTACACTCCCCTACATCCCATCCACCTGCGTGCAAAGTTTCATAGCTCAACTGCCACCCCACAGCCCCGTAGCCCTGATTCTGCTTGGAGAACATGATGTCACTTTGAAGATGTCAAACTGATAGAGGCCTGGGCTGTTTAACGTGCGGTTTGTTCTAATAAATGCGCCAAGGGGTCAAGAACAAACATTTCATAGCCATTTTTCTCTGGGTGCAGCGGGTGCAACATAGTGGAGGACACAGTGAAGGAGGGGGGGTGTAACCCGGTTATACCTTAGTGTGCGCCGACCAGAATGGTGTATTCGACGGAAGCGAGTATGAAACAATGTTTCATTCACCCCGTCTAGGCGCCCTGCACGCCCGGCAGGCATCGCGTTGGGTGTCGGCCGGACATTCCATTTGTGCACAACCAGCTCACTACGCTAGGTAGATGGGGCCACAAGGATGCGGCTCACCGTCTAAGAGAGACCCGTCTCGCCGCTGTGATTTGTTCGCGGGCACATGTGGCAGTAAGAGAGCAAAGACTCCAATGGCTTGCGCTGATGGTCAGATGACGCGCATTGCTTTGCAGCTACCAATGTGACAAACGCTATCGAAAAAGATGCAGTATTGAGAGAGTACTTGCATGCATATTACCAACCCCATGTTGGGAGCGCCTGACCGACGGACAAGGCGGGAACTGCTCTCGTCAACGAGGAGAAGACATAGGTCCAGCTGCTGAGTGCACTGTTCTTTGCTCCTCTCATGCCTCTTTGTTTGCCTTGGCTGCTAGCTGTGGTCTGTGGCTACAGCTAGGGCAGCTTGGTGGGGACATGTCCAGCCTGTGTCCAACTTTTGGAGGTGGGAGCAGGCCGCGCCACAGGCGGAAGCTCCTCCCTCAATGCACGCCGGTTTGTACCGGAGTAGTCTTCTTCTTCTTCTTCTTCTAGGGAGGGAGGGGGGGGGGAGGGGGGGGGGGGAGGGCGGGGCTGGGGTTGGGAGGGGGTGGGGGTGGGGGGGAGGGCGGGGCTGGGAGGGGGTGGTGGGAAGGGTGGGAGGGCGGGCCCGGGGTTGGGAGGGGGTAGCGGGGGTGGGAGGGCAGTGATGGGGCTGGGAGGGGGTGGGGGGGGGGTGGGAGGGCGGGGCTGGGGTTGGGAGGGGGTAACGGGGTTGGGAGGGCAGTGAGGGGGCTGGGAGGGGGGGGCTGGGAGGGGGTGGGAGGGCAGGGCCGGGGTTGGGAGGGGGTAGGAGGAGGTAGGAAGGCTATGCTGGGCTGGGGAGGGGGTGGGGGTGCAAGGGCGTGCAAGGGGGTGCAAGGGGGCACGGTCGGGTCAGTCGGAGTAGGCTAGTCATTCCTGCAGGCAAAGTTGGGTCACGCCAACGTCATTTGGAGCAGTCCTGATCATCTAATTGCCATGCTTTCTTCAGTCGGAGTTGTGACGTTGAGTAAGGAACAGAGTTACTAATCGAAAGTCTGGAGAGTCACAGTGGTCAGCTCACAACATGCCGTTTTGTGGATGGGGATCTCCATTCCTGAGCGAGAGACGCACGTTTCCCGCGTATGCAACAATGTCGATTAGTAACTTGCCCAACGATGGCCCTCCAACACCGCCTGCACCAATAAGAGGCTCGCGGAGCGAGCCTGGCGGGTTGAAATGTGATTGTACTTCCGGCTCAATAGCAGGCGCTGTTCGCTCATTGGTGCCGCTACTCACCACTAGAACAATCGATAGTGAGCAGCTGAGGTGTGTCCGCGCTCGCTTGCGCCGGCACGGGCTCTTATGCAAGGATTAACGCGCCGCTTGCAGGTAGATGCGGAGTAATTGGCAGGTGCCAATGCAGTAAACGCTACCGAAATCGGTGCACTTTGTAGCGAGTACTTGCATGAAGATTACCAACCCCATGTTGGGACATTCTGAGTCCAGGGCGTCAACGATCGCTTTCAATTGCATGTCTCGGGCAAGCAGACCTGTATAACCTGTGCTGCCAGCAGCTGCGGCTATGAGGGCGGGCTAGGAAAGGAGTTGAGACCAGGGTTATGGGTAGGGTGATGTTTAGGATGAGGGGGGTGTAAAGACAGGGAGATGAAGCAGTGTGTGTACACGGACCCTGAGGTGCCGCCCAGGTAGAAGCTGGCAGGTTAGCCAGGTTGGCTGCCAGCGAGCCGAGATGATGACCGGGTTGTATGTGTTGTTGCAGCTGGTGCATCTGTCTCGAGCCGTCCGTGATACATCAGCCTGTCCGTTACTATTCGCTCTTACTCAAGATCGCAAGTCAGGCTTGCTGTGAGCGCACGCTGTAGTCACACCGCAGTCGCAATGATAGCCTGCACATGCAGCCTGCACAAACCGTTCCAACCGACTGCCAACGGTGCACACGCCGAGCCGTGCTCCACAGAATATCGCCGTCACCTGCTTCCTATCGTGATGCGCACCCTCGTCGCTCACGGTCCTCCAAGGTATCAACGGTTCCTGTGCAGGCTTAATGCTGTGCCCCGCAGCACATCGTAGAAGCGTGGAGGTGGCTATTGCATACTTGCACAGACCTTACAAGACGCCTGCTGCTCGCACACGCAGGAAATGGCAAGTCGACGCTTTTGCACCGAAACCGCGTTGTCTTTTGGTAATTGGACCAAGGCTGACACGCATTTCGTTTCGTACCCTGCTCTGATCGCAATAGGCACGGGCCTCGTTGCGTTCAGCCAATGGGGAGTTGCAGCGCAGAATGGGCAGTTAAGGGGGGAGCTCAAGGAAGAGATGGGGCAGGTTAAGGGAGAAATGGGGCAGCTCAGGGGAGAGATGGGGCAGCTCAAGGCGGAGCTGAAGGGAGAGATGGGGCAGCTCAAGGCGGAGCTTAAGGGAGAGATGGGGCAGCTGAAGGCGGAGCTCAGGGGAGAGATGGGGCAGCTGAAGGCAGAGATGGGGCAGCTGAGGGCGGAGCTCAAGGGAGAGCTTGCAGAGATGAGGGCAGACTCGACCCTCATGAAGAGGGACATTGCAGACATTCTGAAGATTCTCAATGCACGGCAGTGACAAGGTCAGGAAGGGGAGGCACATGAGGAGAGGGCGAGAGGGCCTAGGGTGTCCATCTTGAGTGTTGCTGGTGGGGTGAGGGTGGCATGATAGCCCCAATTGCAAGGTCATTGGGCCGCCGATGGCATGCATGTCTGAACGAAGGTGGGAATGTGTGACTTGGCTTTATGTTGGTTATGCCGGTGGTAATGTAGGGATGTCTTGCCCGCCCTGTCCACGCCCAGAATCAGGATGTGGTAAACGTCTCTGCGGAAGAGGTACTCATAGAGACCAAAGAACAAGCTGAACATCACCTACAGGCATCAGCCCTGACGCGTGGTCAGGTTCCAAGGTTACTGAATGCGAATAATGATGTGCATGACTGCATGGACAGCAAGGTCAGCATGGCTTGAGCAATGGTGGTTTTACACCCGTTGTGACCATGAGCCTGGTACAGCTGCTTGACCTTGCCCAGTAGTATGGCCTATCACTCACACCTGGTATAGCGACAGTCAGGCCCGTTAACCACTGTTGAATATCACAAAGGCTGCGTGTATTGCTACCCCCACTGCTTTCTGCCCAGACGATATGCGGATAAGCAAGGTAGAGCTTCACCCGCGCTTCCAATGGGCCCACACCTTTGATTCCTGCTTCTAACTCACGTCTTGCACCCAGCGGAAGGGCTGCATTATTGCTGCTGCCGAGGTGGTGTGTTTGAGGGAGGGGGTGCAGGGTGGTGCTGGGGATGGATGAGTGCAAATACATATCAGTGATAAGTGTCTAAATCTTTACGTGACGTGCGTCCAAGAGCTACACAGGTCGTGATGCTAACCTTGGCGTCGAGCCGTGTTTGATCCAGCCCAATGGCTGTCCAGCCCCGCGGCGGTCCTCGAGTGTGGGTCAACCCCGCCTCGCTTGGAATCATCATCGCGGCCTACCTGCTGCTCGTCTGCGGCTTCACGTGGGTTGGGTTTCAAGCTGAACCTGCCCTGCCACGCAAGCTCAGGAAGTCATCCCAGCCCAAGGCCCAGCCCCGCGCAGCCCAAACTCCGCTGCCCTGGCATTCTCTTGCGGAATGCTAGCCCACTAAACACCCTCGGAGCGCCAACCGCCGCGGTTTCCCTGAGCAGATCAGCACCCGGGCTAGTGGCTGTGGCTGCCGCGGTCACCCTTAGCCCTGTGCCTTGCCTGCTGTGGCTGCCTGCCACCCGGCCACCCTGACTGGCCCTCCCCCTCAGGCCCCTTGCGGCACTGCTTGGCCCCCCTGCCCCCCCCCCCCCCCCCCCCTTACCCCTGGCCTCCTGCCCCCTCCCCCCGGGTCCCCCTCCTGTGCAGCTACTGGCGTGTGGAGTACGTCCCCCCGGTGCTGCCCCAGTCTCCTCCTCACCTGTTCTCAGAGCTGCGGGCGCGGCAGCACGTGGTGCAGCTGGCCAGCGTGATCAGGGACCGCCAGGTGGGGCGGCAGGGGCCCCCCGGCTGGCTGAGGACAGCAGCAGGCCCCCCTCCCCCCTCCCCCCTGGCTGACAGGGATCAGCAGGAGACCCCAGTGCGCAGGTCAGACCAGGCAGAGCCGGATGGGCCAGAGTAGACTAAGGCGCAGCTCAGGCAGGCCAGGCCGGGTCAGGTCAGGTGTGTGTGTGTGTGTGTGTGTGTGTGTGTGACGTCACACAGGCCCCCCTGCAGGTCAGGCTGGCCTATGGCGGCCGCAGGTGTCGTCCCCGGGCCTGGCGCTGGCCACCCGGTACATGCGCGCTGAGCTGGACAAGCTGCAGCAGCTGGCCGGCAGCAGGACTGACCTGGATGTGGAGGTGGGGCAGGGGCGGCACAGCAATGCATGCTGTGCATGCCCACATTCCATGCAAATGTCCATGCAAGCGTCCATGCAAGTGAGCAGCTGGCAGGGGGTAGGGCAGGTTCTTGCCTGCCGTGACCTAGCTAGTGCCCAGCCTCCCCCCAGTGCCCCTGCTGAGGTGCCGCTGCTGAGGTGCCCGGTGTGGTGGTGGGCCTGGTGGCGCCCTGCAGGTAGCCCTGGAGACGGTGTCGGGGGCCGCAGCCATGTCCTTCACACACATCAACTTCACTAACGCCTACAGGTCGGCTGAGGCTTGAGGCCGCCTCCCATGCGCCCCCGCCCCCGCCCCGGGCCCAGCCCTTACCCCTGCCTCCGCCCCCGCCCCTGCTGCTGCAGCCGCTGCAACCCCTGCTTCCGCCTCCCCTGCCCTTGCCGCTGTTTGTGCCGCTGGTGTGTTGGTGTTGTGGCTCAGTGGCTAGCGCCGCCTCCTGCAGGGCGCTTGACAACCTAGTGCTGGCAGTGACCCCCAGGGGCCTGGAGCACGTCCCGGCGCTGCTGGTGGCCTCACACTACGACAGTGCGGTCTGCTCCCAAGGTGGAGGGTTGAGGGGCAGGGTGAAGGAGGAGGGTCAGGGGCAGGGTGAAGGAGGAGGGGCAGGGGGCAGGGGGAAGGAGGAGGGTCGGGGGGCAGGGTGAAGGAGGAGGGTCAGGGGCAGGGTGAAGGAGGAGGGTCAGGTTAGTGAGGGGGAGGGGGGCAGGGTAAGGGGGGGGGGAGGGGGGGCAGGATAAGGGGGGGGGAGGGGGGGCAGGGTAAGGGGGGGGGGGAGGGGGGGCAGGGTGCAACTGCCTGCCGACCAAATCTCATGCCAGCCTCCAGCACCAGACAAACGCCTGGAGTAAGGATGGAGTGAGATATTAGAGTGAATGGCAGTGTGAGCAGCCCATGTGAGTGTGTGTGCCAGCATGGTGTGGTGCGCAGGCGCTGCTGACGACGCCTCCCAGGTGGGGGTGATGCTGGAGGTGGCGCGCACGCTGCTGTCACGGCCGCAGCCCCTGGAGGCGCCCCTCATCTTCCTGTGGACTGGAGGCGAGGAGCCCATCAGCCCGGTGGGGGGCCAGGCGGGGGGGGCCTGACCCAGCCCAGCCTGCTGCCAGGCCTCATGAGGGGCTAGGGCTACGGGGGACAGGGCAGGGGGAGCACAGGACCGGGCTGGGCAGGCTGTGCGCAGGGGTGGGGGGGGCCGGTCATGAGGCTGCTGCTGCTGCTGCTGCTGCTGCTGCTGCTGCTGGTTGGGCTCCCAGAGCAGCCAGGGCACTCAGCCAGCCCGAGCCAGCGTCGCCTCAGACTGTGGTGTTGCTAGGAGAGGGGCAGAGCTGTCAGCGCCCAGGGCAGTGCTGCTGTGTTGCCCCTCCCCCACCAGGCAGAGCCACCAGGGGTCCTGCCCTGCCCTGCCCTGCCCTGCCCTGCCCTGCCCTGCCCTGCCCTGCCCTGCCCTGCCCTGCCCTGCCCTGCCCTGCCCTGCCCTGCCCTGCCCTGCCCTGCCCTGCCCTGCCCTGCCCTGCCCTGCCCTGCCCTGCCCTGCCCTGCCCCTGCCCTGCCCTGCCCTGCCCTGCCCTGCCCTGCCCTGCCCTGCCCTGCCCTGCCCTGCCCTGCCCTGC
>JASKMD010000017.1:10395747-10487951 GCA_030144725.1 Haematococcus lacustris
TCTGGTCTGGTCTGGTCTGGTCTGGTCTGGTCTGGTCTGGTCTGGTCTGGTCTGGTCTGGTCTGGTCTGGTCTGGTCTGGTCTGGTCTGGTCAGAATTGACCTGATTGGAGCTCGTAAACTTTGTTGATCTCCAGCCTCATCAGTGTGGCAATCCCAGGGCAGCTTGATCTAATGCCCAGCCTCCTCTGCGGCGCACTGCCAGCCTGGCCTAGCCTGTCGCTGGGTAAGGCGTGGCTTGGACCCCTGGCAGGGACACCCCCTATACAGCGCGGCCTGGAGGCTGCTGCTCTGCCTTCAGGCCGGGGGGGGGTGGGCTCGGCCCCCTGCAGCCCCCGGGCCCTGCCCCCTGCCCCGCTCCACCTGCTCAGCAGCAGCCCTACCACCTCACACGAAGGGGGCCTGCCCCCCCCTTCCAGCTGCCTGCCGCCTGCTTGGCCTGTGCTACTGCCCCCCCTAGCCGGCCTTGCCACCACCCTGCCCACCCTGCTGTGTCCTGCAGGCAGGCCGATGGTGTGGTTTACCAACCAGTGGATGGGCTTGACCATGTTCCTGCCCATCGCCCCTGGTCGGAGGCCTGCTGCCCTGGCTCAACATCAAGGTGGGGCTACACGCTTAAAGCCACCCCCAGGCCACGCACTCACCCCCTAAGCACCTCTTATGCCTCATCAACCCTGCCCTGCCTTCACATGTTCGTTGGACAAACTCACCGCCCCTTTCTTCTCAGCCCTGCTTGCCCCTGCCTGCCCTGCCTGTCGGTTGCCTGTTGCGGTGGCCTACTAACAAACCTGGCTCGCCTCCAAGGAGAGAGGCAGTGGCCAGTGCGCCAGCCAGCGTCAAGGGCCCCCTCCCCCCTCCCCCCTCCCCTCCCCCTCCCCCTCCCCCCTCCCCCTCCCCCTCCCCCTCCCCCTCCCCCTCCCCCTCCCCCTCCCCCTCCCCCTCCCCCTCCCCCTCCCCCTCCCCCTCCCCCTCCCCCTCCCCCTCCCCCTCCCCCTCCCCCCTCCCCCTCCCCCTCCCCCCTCCCCCTCCCCCTCCCCCCTCCCCCTCCCCCTCCCCCTCCCCTCCCCCTCCCCCTCCCCCTCTCCCCTCCCCCTCCCCTCCCCCTCCCCCCTCCCCCTCCCCCTCCCCCTCCCCCGCCCCCGCCCCCGCCCCCGCCCCCGCCCCCGCCCCCGCCCCCGCCCCCGCCCCCGCCCCCGCCCCGCCCCCGCCCCCGCCCCGCCCCGCCCCGCCCCGCCCCCGCCCCGCCCCCGCCCCCGCCCCCGCCCCTGCCTGACCGCTGTTGTTTCTGTTTGCTCTGGCCCAACAATGCGCAGACATGGCACCTTCATGGCCGCGCAAGTGCTTGGTGCAGGCATCACTAGCAGGTGAGGGGCGTGGCTAGGGACTAAGAGGGCTTACCGGCCGCAGGAGCGCCTGGCGTACCTTGCCTACAGCACCAGCGCTGTCGCTGCTGTCTGTGAGCTCACACTGGCCTGCCTGCCTGCCGGCCCGGCCGGTTTTGTATGCCTGCAGTGCCCATTGGCACAGCCTTGAATTGGTTCGTGCCTGCGGGGCAATGCCAGCATCTTCTCCGTCTGCGCCATCCTTTGCCTCCTCACATGCTACCTGCTGGCCAGTGGAGTGAGTGACAGCAGATATGGGAGGGGGTTCTAGAGTGAAGGCTGGGGTCAAGGGGCATCTGGGCCCACAAGCGGCAAGACGTGAGCCAGCCAGGGTGCCACCTCCCCTAACGTGCCTCCACCCTTTCCCTGTCTGCCCAAGGTGGCTGGCCCCTGCACCCCGCCCCCCATTCCCGACCCCAGCCTTGCCTAAGTTGCCCCTCCCCATGGATTCCTCCCTGCCACCTTCTGTACTCTCCCCTCGTCGCTGCTGCTCTGTGCACCACGCAGCCTGAGCTGCCACGCTTATCCCTGCTCCTTATACTGCTGCTGGGCCTGGTGCCGGTGGCCCTGGGTAGCTCAGCTGTCATCGTGTTCGTCAGAGTGGGTCTGGACCACCCCACCCCACCCCACCCCACCCCACCCCACCCCCACCCCACCCCACCCCACCCCACCCCACCCCACCCCACCCCACCCCACCCCCACCCCACCCCGCCCCGCCCCACCCCACCCCACCCCACCCCACCCCACCCCCACCCCCGGCCTTAGTTCCATGATGGCTGGCTTCGCTGACCTCCCCTGACCACACCTTTCACTCTTGCAGACTCTATCACACCTGGGCAGCTGCCTGTTTCCCTGCCTCCTTCCCCGCAGGTCATCATGGAGCGCATGGCAATCAGCGGCTTCCTCCATGCTACCTTGGCAGATGTGGTAGTGGGGGGGCTGTGCGGGGCGGCAGTACTGGCTTGCACAGCTGGGACGTTCATGCCGCTGCTGGCATATGGCTTGGCAGGTCAGAGGGGAGGGTTCAGAGGGCAGCCCAGGGGTGGAAGGTGCAGGGGGCTACACACGGCAGGGTCTATGACCCTTGTCAGGACGGCAACCAGTTTACAGATGCTCCTGGCGCCACAGGTTGCACTGGTGGGAGTTCTGCCCAGGCTTGCTGTATGAATACACTGTGTTGCTGTGAAGCACTTCACATGTAATGTGCACTACCTCGCTGCAGGCAATCGCAAGAAATGGATTGGAAGGTTGGTCATCATGTCAGTGGTGGCCAGCGTCTGGTCCTCGGTGCACCTGCAGCCCTACTCGCCCTTGTCCCCAAAGCGCCTCATCGTGAACCACATCGTGCACACCCGGCCGACAGACCCGCAGGCACCCGGCGCCACCCTCCCCATTCAAAACACCGAAGCGCAGCCCAACAAGCGGGCCGGTTGGGCGCCGCAGGTCACAACGCCACCAAGCGAGCCGATGGCGATGCAGGTGGTGCGAGAGTCTTTCGCTTTGGGTGGCATCGACTCGACTCGGGTTTCGTCCATTTTGAATCTTACGGGCGTGACACCCACCGCGTCAGGCGCCCGCGACTTCACGCCGGTGTTCCCGTTGAGCGACATGGTCGAGGGGATATCGCTACCACTGTCGGCAGTCGAGCACATGGCGCCGGTGCCGGTACGGTTAAGCCGGTACACGCCATCGCTGAGCCCCAGTGGAGCTCCCAGCATCTTGTCCCTGATCCCAGGCTTAGCACACATGCTCACCAGCCCAGCGCATAACCTCACCTCTGAGCTTGCACCAGAAAACGGCACCTCCCCTGACACAGCAGCCGGCTCAAGTGCTGGTGAGGGAGGCAACATTATCCAAGGTGTGACCAGCACAGAAGAGTCCCCGGTCACACCCCTGGAGCTGCTCCACCTGCCATCTGTGCAGTGGGTGGGTTTGGGGGAGGGGCAGCGCCAGGGCCGCCTGCGGCTGAACCTGCGTCTGTACAGTCAGCTCCCCTGCTGGGGGATCATCAACATCACAGGACCGGGGCTGCAGGCTTGGAGCTTCACCGACCACCTGCAGCCTAGCAGCGTCTGCAAGGTGGGGCCCTGGCACCCTCACCCTGGCACCCCCTGCAGGCCCCGCTGCTAATGCTGTCAACCAGCTACATGCAGTGGAGTGTATGGAACTGTTGCGGTTGGCCTCTTGGCTGCACCTCGCACACCTTGCCCAGTGGCTTACACCCGCCGCCCTTCCCTTTTTCCTGCAGTGCTTGCCACCCCTTGCTTTTCCACCGCCCTCGCTTGTCCCTCTCGCCCTCTTCACACTCACACCCTCCCCCTTCACTAGTTTATCTAGTCTTGCTGGCGGCGCAGGCATGTGGCGGCGCTGTGCAGCACATCGTGCGCCTGGTCACCCAGGACAGCGACCCTTTCTGGTCGTTTTGGTTGGAGGTCGCCGCCCCGGATAGCGACGTAGCCGTGCCGGGAGGCGGAGCGGCGGCCCGGAGAGTTTTGGGCCTGCGGCTGGAGCTGTCCATCAGCTACCTCCATCGCACGCCGTTGCTAGACGGACTGATGCGTCGCATGCCGCTGGAGGCTACGGAGAGCTGGCTGGCGACTGTCTACCAATCGGTTTACAAATATTGAGGCTGCGGCGTGATCAAAGGCGTTGTGAGTAGCAGTTGGCGGTTCAGTTGCTGTGGGACACTCATGCAGTAGAACAGCTCGAACCACCTCAGGTCATTGGCAGATCAGAACGTGATTGTCATCTGTCAAGATTGTTCAGCGTGTCCCCGTGTCGAACGATGTCAGCATCATAATGCATGAAGCTAGCGGCGGCGGGAAGGTTCATCTGTAAATGCGTAAGCGAGCTATGATGTCTGGTCGTCCGTTCTCCACAAAGGCTATTCCTAACTGAAGCATGAATAGCAGCCTAGACAGCGTGTTAAGATCACGGGCCGGCCAGCATGCACAATACAGCATGCATGGCCCCGGCTGATCACTATTTGCGTGCCTGTGTCATGCACCAAGACGCACTTGAGTGTCATGCAAACGTCAATCAGCGGCAAAACACCTGGACAGCCTCCTAACCCACAAGTGCACGCTTGCTGATGGTGTGGCTACAACCTACTCGAGAAAGCTCCTAAACGGCCAAGCAGCCCAAAGGCTGACATCTATAGAAGCGTCACCCGGCATCACCCTGACCCACCGACCCACGCCCAGCGTCAGCCCTTGCCTACAGGCCCACGCCAAGCAGCCTGACGCCAGACGGCTTGCAGCGGTGTGGGCCATCAGCATCCACAGGCTGCTGGGATGCGGTCTAAGTCGGGCAGCGCCGGTAACCAATGCGATCCAGACGCACCCCGCCAGCCAGCTGCCCCGGCATGCACTGAGCATGCTGAGTAGATCGCGGTGCGCAGCACGTACCCCCCTGCCCTTCCTGTGTGCGTGCAACCTGACGAATGCATGACAGATCATATCTAAGGTTGCTCTATTTGCATGGGAATCGGGGGCAGCTGCTTCCCCAGAGCGACTCAGCTGGGGTCACCAGCCTGCCTGACCTCTGCGGCTGAAGCGCGAACGAGTCCCTCTACGAGTAGGGTGACTGGGCTGGCCCTGGCTTTGGCCTTGCCACTCACCCTGGCCCTGGCCTTGCTGTTGCCCCTGTCCCTGGCTTTGCCGCTGTCCCTGGCCCCGGCCTTTCCCCTGGCCTGCCCTGGAGCGCTGGGCTTGCTGCAGCAGGTCGAGGATGCGGGTGTCGGCAGGGCTGCCCCAGCGCGGCAGGGGGTGTGCCTCTGTGTTGAACACGAACTGGTCCAGCGGGATGACGTCAGGCTCTGAGAACAGCAGGTAGAAGTACCTGCGTTGCCGGCAAGCCAACAGCTCAAGCTAGACAGGTCTTGTACAGCAGCATAAGCATCATCATCATCATCATCAGCAGCAGCAGCAGCAACACCATCAGCAGCATCAGCAGCAGCATCATCACCATCAGCAACACCATCAGCATCAGCAGCATCAGCAGCATCAGCAGCATCAGCAGCATCAGCAGCATCAGCAGCATCAGCAGCATCAGCAGCATCAGCAGCATCAGCAGCATCAGCAGCATCAGCAGCATCAGCAGCATCAGCAGCATCAGCAGCATCAGCAGCATCAGCAGCATCAGCAGCATCAGCAGCATCAGCAGCATCAGCAGCATCAGCAGCATCAGCAGCATCAGCAGCATCAGCAGCATCAGCAGCATCAGCAGCATCAGCAGCATCAGCAGCATCAGCAGCATCAGCAGCATCAGCAGCATCAGCAGCATCAGCAGCATCAGCAGCATCAGCAGCATCAGCAGCATCAGCAGCATCAGCAGCATCAGCAGCATCAGCAGCATCAGCAGCATCAGCAGCATCAGCAGCATCAGCAGCATCAGCAGCATCAGCAGCATCAGCAGCATCAGCAGCATCAGCAGCATCAGCAGCATCAGCAGCATCAGCAGCATCAGCAGCATCAGCAGCATCAGCAGCATCACCATCAGCAACACCATCAGCAGCAACACCATTAGCAGCATCAGCATCAGCATCATCAGCATCAGCATCAGCATCAGCATCAGCAGCATCAGCAGCATCAGCATCAGGAGCAGCAGCAGCATCAACAGCAGCAGCAGCAACAGCAGCAACAGCAACAACAGCATCATCAGCAGGCAGGTCAAGCCATAAGCACCCAGGTCAGGCCCACTGGGCAGCATAGCAGGGTCAGTGCAGCAAGGGCAGGCCAGCAACGTCTGGACATGCATCAGGGTCTTCTGATGTACTCTGATGGTACCTACTGAGCCTTAGCCTGAGACCAGCATGCAACACCACCACCTACATCAGCAGGAGTGCCACACAGCACAGCTCCTGCAACCAGAAGCCTCAACATCCAAGCATCCAGTGTCCATGCTTGCTTGCTTGCTGCCTGCCTGCCTGTCAGCGCGCCTTGAATGCGATGTAGCGACAAGGTGCAGGCCCGGCTGGACCCTCTAGCCCCAGCCTGGCTGCCGGCCTCTGCTGCCTGCCCCTGGCTGCGGCAGCGCTGCCTGCTGCCCGGCCGCTCACTTGAGAGTCTCTGCCAGCCAGAAGGACTCCATCTTATCACCAGGCACAGGTGGCACCGTGTCCACCCGCTCCATCACGGTGTAGCCGCCAGAGGGCAGCTTGCAGAAGGCCTCATAAGCACGGAACATATTCCAGCCCCACTCCCGGTACACTGGGTCACCTGCGGGGGCAGAGGGGCAGGGGCAGAGGGGCAGCTAACTTCATTGCCAATGCCACCAAGAGCTGCTGCTGCCACTCCTGCCGCTGCTGCTGCTGCTGCTGCTGCCGCTACAGCTGCTGATACCGCTGCTGCTGCCGCTGCCACTGATGTTAATGCTTCAGGCGTGTGCCAGGCGACCCTCCCACACCTGTAGCGCGGTACAGGTAGAAAAGGGACTCCACAACTTCGGGCCGCAGCCAGTTTGTGCTGCTCCTTGGCTGGAAGCTGTACGCCAGGCTGTCATAGTCCACAGGGGGAGGGGGCGGGAAGGGCGGGGCAGCAGGGGGGTGCGGCGGCGGCAGTATAGGTGGTGGCATATTGGGTGGAGGAGGGGAGAAGGTGACCACTGTGTCTGACGTGTGCAGGGCACTGAGCATGGCAGCCCTCACAGCAGCCTGGACCGGGCTGGGCCCAGTGCTGTTCAGGGCAGGCGGGCTGCCGGCACCAGCGTCTGGGTCGCTGCCCAGCATGCGTCGCAGCTTCAGCCACAGCCCTCTTGATTGCGAGGCAGCTGGTGAGGTGCCGCCCTCCCTTGCCATGCCATCCTCGGGAGTGACCGAGGGTGTGATGAGGATGCGGGGCTGCCACTGCAGCCACTGATGCACGCGGCCATGGTACCTTCCCAGGACCCGCCTGGCCTGCTGCCCACGGTGCTGCAGCGCCCAATGCAGGTGAGCCAGAAAGCCCTCCCAATGAGCTGCTGCAGTCCGCCAAGCCAGTCCTGGCCCAGTTGGGGCAGCCTGGGTCGGGGCTGGCCCATGAACAGAGGGGACTCCCTGCTGGCCTGCACTCCCCACACAACCTGGCATTGACGGCGAGGAGGGACGCTGCTCTGGTGAGGAAGCCGCAGGGCCTGCACAGCAGCGGGGGGCAGGCGGTGGCTGCAAGGCCTCCCAGCCCCTGGGACACTTTTGGGCATGCCCCTACAGCTGGGCTGGGCTGGCATTGCCCGGTTTATGAGCAAGAGGTTCTGCCTGCTACAGGCTGCAGGGCATCGCCTGCAGTGGTAGCGGGTTGTGGGTGTGACCCACCTGAACTAGTGCTCTCCAGGCTTGCAGCGCAGTAGGGGACGGACCAGGCATCCAGGTGTTGCATGCGACGCGCTGCCCGTGCCGCCTTCACTGCCTGAGCAGGTGCTGACTGTGCCTCCACTCTACCCGGCACCTCATTCTGCTGTTGCTGTGCCTGCTTATCTGGTTGCTGTTGGAGCAGCTGCCCTGGGTCGGCTAGCTCCTCCCGCTGCTGTGCGTGCTGCCACTGCTGCATGTGGCTCAGCCGCCTTGTCCGCTGCAGCCCTTGCACCGCCTGGCCCCCAGGTAGCGGCTGTGGCAGTGCTGCTTGGGTCTGTGTGGCGTACAGCTGCTCCTGGGTCAGGCTGCTGCCGGCTGCAGCTTTCCCAATGCCAGACTGCCCCAGCGTTGGCAGTGGCTGCGCACCAAGTGCCCCAGTGAGTGATGTGGTGAGCTGGCTTGGAGGGCTGGGGGGCTCAGGGAGGTATTGCCCTGTCAGTGGGTCCACCAGCCTGTTGTTGGTGGGATCCACGTGCCCCCTGCCAAGGATGTAAATGTAGGCATGGCCCCCCGGTGGCAGTGGTGGGAAGGGTGGTGGGTGAGGGGGCGGGGAGGGGGGCCAAGGCGGCTGGGGGGGGTTGGGCGGCGGCGATGGAGGTTGCGGTGGGAAGGGAGGACGCGGTGGCGGAGGGGGGAACCACTGCGGGGTCACAGACACAGGCAAGGTGTGTCAGCTGCATCAGCCACCCCCCGCACCTGCTCCAGCTCAGCAAAGCATGCCACACAGCTGATGTGCGAACAAACGCCTACATGGTGATAGGGTGGCGCACTAGCAGCATCGCAGCCAGGCAGGTTGCTGGGCCAGTACTGCCATGCCGAAGCCAGTCTACCTGCCCGGCCCAGTCTGCCGACACCACCCCAGCATGTGTACATGTGCCATGTAAGGAGCGGTGTGTGGTGTCAGGGCGTGTGGCCTAGCCAAGCATCAGTGGTGGGCACCAGAGGTGGCAGGAGCCTGGAGAGAAGCCTGGAATGGTTAGCAGCCTTAGTGTCGGGCCCAACTGGGTTACGAGCCCACACCCAAGTAAGCTTCCACGAGGGTGCCAGAATCCAAGGAGCTGATGACCATGCTCACTGAGGCACATGGTCTGCATTGAGGCCCCATGCAAGTGCCCCATGCAGCCTCAGCGCCCACCGGGACGTATGCAGCAGCGTCGTAGGCGACTCCAGAGGGCGCCCTGCTGTATAGCTCGTAGCAAGGGCGCACGAGCCTGACTGCCAGCATCAGGTCGTCCTCCTCCCCCGCAGGGTACTGTGCATCAGCAGTGGGGTCGCCTGCAGGCTGCGCTGCGCTGGTGCGCTGGCCATACATATGGCCTGCAGCCAGGCGGGCGCATGCAGCTGGGCAAGCAACTCAACAGCATGGCTTGCAGGCCAGCATAGGCCAGCATACAGTGGGCATGGGCGACGGCTCCGGCGCCACAGGATCAAGGAGCAAGTCAGGTCCAGATGTCAACCGCCGGGCAGCACAAACAGCACATGGTGTATCGAGCTTGAGCACATATCTCCCCTACATCTAGGGGCTGCATTATCTAGTTCCCTGCCCCCACCCCCGTTCAAAGGTGGGGTGACATACGTTGGCATGTAGCAACAGCTTGCACAGGTCATTGAGGTGGACGC
This sequence comes from Haematococcus lacustris, assembly GCA_030144725.1. Classification (NCBI taxonomy): domain Eukaryota; kingdom Viridiplantae; phylum Chlorophyta; class Chlorophyceae; order Chlamydomonadales; family Haematococcaceae; genus Haematococcus; species Haematococcus lacustris. Next base: position 10,405,076 of record JASKMD010000017.1, read on the forward strand.
GCGCTGCCGCCCAGACCTTGACCCTCAGTGCTGTCACCCACATCTGAGAAGGCTGTCATCAAAAGGGTCAGGCAATAGTGTAGGTGGTAGGCGACCATGACCATGTGTATGCCATGTATATGCCATGTGCATGGGAACTCCACACAGACAAAAACACCGCTTTGTAGTGGTCCACACTCAGTGTGTCACTGCAAGGAAGGCTCTAGGTTGAGGGGCTAAGGTGCTGCCACCCAGTGACCCACTGAAAGAGAACACAGTCCCTAGATGTAGGGGAGATATGTGCTCAAGCTAGGTGCGAGCCGTGCGAGCCGTTGACGGTGCCCATTGTCATGCTGGCCCTCAGGCCCAGCTCCAGCACAAGGCCGGCAGCACACCACATGTGGCTCAAGCACACCATGCAGCCAGCTCCCATGCGACTCACCCAAGGCCAACATGCCGGGGACGAAGCAGGTGAGGTGCTCCACCACCATGTTCTTGTTGATGACCCGCAGGCCGTCAGGTGCCAGGTGCTTGGGCATGGACAGGTCAGCATTCACCTCTGCCACCACCCAGTTGGGCTCCTCGGTGCCCACCTCTGTCACGCGGGTCAGCATGTGCTTGCGCAGGCCGCGCATGGCTTTGTGGTAGAAGTCTAGGCACAGCTGTACGCAGGCAGGCAGGAAGACAAGCGGGCAGCGACGTGGGCCCTGCCGCACCACCTTCCACCATCCCATCGCAGCAGTTTGTCCAGCAGGGCTGTGAATGGTGTCTGCTCAGGCTGCAATCAACTGCCGGGTGCCGGGTGCCCGCCTTCAATGGCACAGCAGCTGGCGTCATGGCAGCGCCGTGGGTAGGGTCAGAGGCAGCAAGGCTGGCCTACCTAGCTGCCCACCTGGTCGCTCCCCGCGCTGAGGATCCATTGCTTCTGCAGCAAGGCAACAAGGGCCACACAGGCAACTTATGGTGGTAGGGCCGGCTTGTGCGCAATGCAAGCGTGGACACCAGCAACATGCCCACACACAGCTGCATTCTGCACACACCATCGGCCAGTGCCCAGCTCGACACACACCAGCATGTACTCGTATGCGCTGTCGGCTGCCGCGCCCATGGTGTAGTGGTTGCCAGAGCAACTGCAGCCAAAACACACACGCGCCAGCCCTCCATGCAAACAGCTGCAACCACCACCCACTGTGCATTGCGATAACAACGACCTCCTCCTCCTCCTCCTCATGCGCCCATGCGTGTGGAGTGAGCAGCAAGTGGCAGAGTGCTGGTGCTGGTGCCTTGTGCACGTACTGGACGATGAGGTGGGCAGTGGGTAGGTGGGCCCAGCTTGCCAGCTGAGCCTGCCTGTTGAGCCTGGCTACCCCCCCAGCTCACTCCCAGGTCACTCCCAGGTCACTCCCAGGTCACTCCCAGGTCACTCCCAGGTCACTCCCAGGTTACGTGCTGGCTGCAGCTGAGGTGGTCTTACCCCCCACCATCCCCAGTAGGTCCACCTGGACCCCAGCCTTGCTGGCCTAGCCACCCGCTTGCCCTGCACCAGGCAGACTTCCTGTGGTGGCACTCGCTAGTGGCCAGTGCCTGCACCTGAGGCTGTCGCCTTGGAAGTTGGTGCAGTACAGGCCATCACCGTCTTTCAGTTGCAGCAGGGCATACCAGAACAGCATGCTGGCCTCCTGGAACTCCGGCCGCCCTGCACCCCACACCACAGGCCACACAGGAAGGCCTCGTGCAGGGGAGGAAAGGGGCAGGAGGGTGAGGCAGGGGCCTCGTGCAGGCCTCGTGCAGGGGAGGAAAGGGGCAGGAGGGTGAGGCAGGGGCCTCGTGCAGGCCTCGTGCAGGGGAGGAAAGGGGCAGGAGGGTGAGGCAGGGGCCTCGTGCAGGGGAGGAAAGGGGCAGGAGGGTGAGGCAGGGGCCTCGTGCAGGGGAGGAAAGGGGCAGGAGGGTGAGGCAGGGGCAGCCCCAGGCCCTGGAGAGCTGGGTGCTCAGTGCTGGAGGTGGCATCACCGGCTGTTGCTGCACCACCTCGCCCTGGCGCCCTCACCCCCTCATAGATCAGCGCTGCAGAGCAGGAGGAAGCCCTGATCTACTGATGCCAACCAGCTTGCTACCGTATGCCGTGCAAGCAGGGGTGTGTGGTGTCAGTGCGGCAGTGGCAGGAGTCTGGCAGGAACTCTGGAATGCCTGACTGTCCAGAACAAAGCAGGCTGGGCATCAATGGTGGGTGCCCCTACCGCTCAGCACCAGCAGCCCGTTTCACACCTCACAATGGATGCAGCACCTCCAACTGCACCACCTCCCACCGCCCTCACTCTGCCCCTCCCCCCCTGGGCAGCACCCTCCCTATCAACCGGCCTGCAGTGCGCGCCTGTGATGTGGGTCACTGAGGAGAACTCCATGGACAGGGTGCCCGCCTCAGCAAAGTTGGTGACGCCCACGTCCAGTGTGGAGGGTGTTGGGGTGGTGGTGGGGAAGAGTGTTTGGTTTACCAGGGCGGCAGAGGTGCTAGCTGTCACTGTGCGGGCGAGACCATGGCGGGCGCCCCGGCCCTGCAGGGACAGTGGGCACAGCCTGCTGGGCAGCAAGAGGCTACACAAACAAGAGCCTGGGCTGCATGCATTGCCTGCGCAAAGCACACAGGGCCATGCTTCAAGTTCCATTGCATTGGGGAGAGTGGTCCCTAGTGATTAACTCCAATGTAGGCCCTAGTGAGGGTCAAGGTGCTGGGCAGCACCATCCCACTGTTACCCTGCTGGTGGTACAAACGCAGGCTGTTGGAGCCTGGTGCACAACAGCCTGCACAGCCTGCACAGCCTGTCATGCCAGGGGCAGCCACGCTGGCTGTAGTGGTCTGGGTACAAGCTGTAGCAGTGGTGCTAGCACTGTGTGGCAGCTGCCTGGAAGGTGCCACTGGTGCTGCAGCGGTGGCTGTAAGGACGCCTCCAGCAGGCCCCTCGAGCAGCAACAACATCCCGGTGGCAACCAGGTGCAGCAGCAGTAGCGGCCCATGCGCTGGGACTGCCCCGCATTGGCAAGTGCCTAGCTGAGGCACGACAGTTTGCGTTTGATCAGGCTACCCAGATTGGGGTAGGCATTGACCCTGGCGTCACTCAGGCAGTCAGTGCAGCCTCAGGGGTGTGGGATCCGAAGACAATCCAGCTACTGGCAGACCAGCTGCGCCGGTGGAAGCTGATCAAGGGCCAGGTCAAGCATGGCAGCGGGCTGAACAATGCCCGCCGTGTCACTGAGCGGTGGCTCGCACCGATCAAGCCCCACCTCCAGCACCTGGCAGCAGCATGCTCAGCCGGCACCTCCCTGAAGGCCAACCTGAAGCACATCACCGTCACCCTGGCCACCTGGAATGCGGTGTGGGAGGTGTACCTGGACCCCAAGTGGGCAAGGCAGCGGCTGAGGCTGTACGGAGCTCAGGACCGGGCACTGGAGCAGTTCTTTAAGGAGGTGGGTGGGAGGGTGGGTGGGAGAGAGGGAGGGTAAGGGAGTGAGAGGTGGTGGATTGGTATGAAGTGAAAGAGGTGCTGCCTGTGCCATGCCTAACCGTGTGCCACCATGTCAGCCACCCTCTGTTTGCCTTGTGTGCATGGCTGCAGCTGGAGGAGATGGCGGAGGTGGCCATGGAGCGCCATGGGCGTGTCAAGCAGCTGGTAGTGTTCTTTGGCGCAGCTGGCATTGGCACTGGGGGAGGCTGGGGTGCTGATGCGGTGCTGCGGGCCTGATGTGCAGGCCCAGGGGCACAGACCAGCGGCGGGGCAGGGTGGTGCTTGTGGATGAGCACCGCACCAGCCGGGTCAGCTCAGCAGTGAATGGCCAGCAGCCTTGTGAGAGGCAGCTGAACAAACGCAGGGCCACCAGGCCTGCAGACTGGAAGCCCCCAGCAGGGCAGGTGGAACAGCGTCTGGTGCGCCCAGCCTGGAGCCAGCAGCGTGACCAGCCGGTGCGGGGCATGATGTGGTGCCCAGTAGTGGCCCCCCCGCAAGCCCCCATAGGCCCCACGCAGCAGCCAAGAAGCCCCACAGCCAGCAGCCTCAGAGCCTGGGCCAAGCACTCCCCTGCCAGCCAAGCGCAGCAAGCGCACCAAGGCTCAGCTGGCTGCTGAGCCCACCCAGCCCACCAAGGGCAAGGGCAAGGCTGCCAAAGCCAAGCCAGCACCACAGCCAGGCAGGTGGCTGGACAGGGACTGCAATGCAGCGCTGGACATGCAGCACATTGGGGAAAGCAGGTGGCGGCCACTGGAGCTGTGCTACTGGCCAGAGCAGGGAGCGCTGCCAGCCAAGGGCAAGGAGTACCCAGGCTTGGGGTACAAGCGGCTGCGAGACAAGCCACCCAAGACACAGCCCGCTGTGGCACAGTAGTGTGTGCCCCCCTCTTGAGCTGTCATCAGCTTACACTTAGTGCATGCTTTGTCATGCCAACTCTACATCATAGCCCTAACGGGTCAGGCAATAGTGTAGGTGGTAGGCGACCATGACCATGTGTATGCCATGTATAGGCCATGAGCATGCCATGCGATGGGAACACCACACAGACAAAACACCGTTTTGTAGTGGTTCACAATTAGTGTGTTTGACTGCAATGAAGGCTCAAGGTTGAGGGCCAAGGTGCTGTAAGGGCGCCTCAGGGCAGCAGGGAAGGCACCTTGATTGGTTTGCCTGCGGGGGTCTGCTGCTGGGTGCCAGGGGTGTTGGAAATGGTGAAGTGCGCAACAGCCACACCGCTGGTGGTATGGAAGGCAGGGAGCATCCTGCAACCAAGGCATGAGGCAATGGCAGTGCTTGGCAGGTGCACACACTGGGCCCAGTCGATGGAGGGTAGACTGACCATGTGCTTAAACTGCATGACAGCAACCCTGCATTGTGTTGGATGGAGCTTGCTGGAGCTGTTGGGCTTGTAGACTGGGTCATGCAGCTGGCTGGCGGTGCAGGGCAACGTCACCTCGCTCGCACCGCTCAGCAAACTCAACAGCTTTGCGGAGGAACAGCTCGTCCCCTCCGCTGTGATAGAACGCTGACAGCATGCCGCCCAGGATGCGGATAGTGCTCTCAAACACCTACAACAACGTGCAAAACCTGCTGCCATCACCACACATGGGCAGAGTGTGCCTGGCATGGCTGCACAAGTGATGTTGCATTGCTGTCTATCCCACTCATCATCCTACACTGGCAAGGCTGTCATCAACCTTGTGCCATGTGTATGCCGTGTGCATGGGAACTCCACACAGACAATAGCACCGCTTTGTAGAGGTCCACACTCAGTGTTCCACTGCAAGGAAGGCTCTAGGTTGAGGGCCAAGGTGCTGCATTGCTGTCTATGCTGGGGGTTGCAATGCAACAGTTGCAACGTCCATGTTGCATCTCGTCCATACATCAGGACCCTGGACACAGACCACACCCTTTGGTAGCAGTTTGTAGGAGGAGGATGTGCAGAGCAGAGCAGGGTGCAGGGTAGGGTGGTGGTGCAGAGCCCACCCTCACCGACACGGTGCGCTGACTGAAGTCCAGGTGGTTTGCGACCCACTGCCGCGCTTCCTGGTATTCTTCGTCAAGGCCCATGATCAGCAGCGTGTCCACACTGTCCACGATGGTCAGCCCCACGTTGAACCATGAGCGCGGCTTCTTGTTCTGAGCATCCACCTCGTCATGGCCCCAGGCATACTTCCTTGGCACAGGCAAACGACAGCATGGCAGCGCTAGGCATCACAGCTATGCTGCTGCTGCTGCTGTTGCTGCTGCTGCTGCTATCGCTGCTGTTGTTGAGCTTGGTGAGCAAAGCTAAGGTGGATTTAAATGAGCTCTGGCCGCTGCAGGCTAAAGCATCACCTTGCGGTGCTGGTGTGTGTGCACAAGAACAGCTTTTCTGCGACACTTCACATCACACTTTACTTCACACTTGCCCTGCTACGCAGCTTGTTCAGGTCTGAGCTTACTTGTAGCCCAGCCAGGTCCACCGAGCTGCTTCACGAATGATGTCACGCCTCTTGCCAGGGTCCAGCACACAGCCCAGTCCGTCAGGGCCGCATGAGTGGTCACCATCACAAATGCCCACAGTCCGGCAGCGAAGGCTAGCGTCTGGCTGCTCAAACACACGCTCAGTGTATATCCTGCAGCCATGCAGCCGCCATTCCATTGCCTGAGGTCACGGCTCCACTGCCCCGCTGCAGCCCACTCAGGCTCCACTGCCCCAGGCACCAGCAGCAGGCGTCTGGCAGTGCTGCAGGTTGCCTGCAAGGTGGTGGGAAGGCCCAGGCCCCTCAAGCAGCTCAGGGGCAACGAGGTGCTAGTGGATAGGTTTTGCACCAGCTGGGTCAGCTCGACGTTGGGTGTCCACCAGCAGTGTGAGCTGCAGCTGCATCGGCGGCTGCTTTACGACCGGGTCACAGATTGAGCGGCTGCTTTACGACCGGGTCACAGAGTGCCCTTTGACCCTTTGGAGGTGCCCTTCGGAGGTGCGAGAGTGATGTGGCGGAGTAACACGCTGGTATAAGCAGGTATGAGTTGGTGTGAGTCGGCATGAGCCTAGTGGAGCAATGCCTCCGAATCAGCAGAAGAACACCGCCAAGCAAGAGCCGCGCCCAACTACAAGTTGGAGGAGGAGAAGGCTGAGGTGGCCATGAAGCGCCATGAGCGGGCGAAGCAGCTGGTAGTGTTCTTTGGTGCAGCTGGCATTGGCACTGGGGGTGGGTGGGGTGCTGATGCGGTGCTGCGGGCCTGCTGCAAGGTGATGTGCAGGCCCTGGGGCACAGACCAGCGGCGGGGCAGGGTGGTGCTTGTGGATGAGCGCCGCACCACCCGAGTCAGCTCAGCTGTGAATGGCAAGCAGCCCTGTGAGAGGCAGCTGAACAAACGCAGGGCCACCAGGCCTGCAGACTGGAAGCCCCCGGCAGGGCAGGTGGAACAGCGTCTGGTGCGCCCAGCCTGGAGCCAGCAGCGTGACCAGCCGGTGAGGGGCCTAATGTGGTGCCCGATAGTGGCCCCACGCAAGCCCCCACAGGCCCCAGGCAGCAGCCAGGCAGCCACACAGCCACAGAGGCTGGGCCCAGCACTCCCCTGCCAGCCAAGCGCAGCAAGCGCAGCAAGCGCACCAAGGCTGAGCTGGCTGCTGAGCCCACCCAGCCCACCAAGGGCAAGGGCAGGGCTGCCAAAGCCAAACCAGCCCCACAGCCAGGCAGGTGGCTGGACAGGGACTGCGATGCAGCGCTGAACATGCAGCGCATTGGGGAGAGCAGGTGGCACCCACTGGAGCTGTGCTACTGGCCAGAGCAGGGGAAGCTGCCAGCCAAGGGCAAGGAGTACCCAGGCTTGGGGTACAAGCGGGTGCGAGACAAGCCAACCAAGGCCCAGCCCGCCGCGGCACAGTAGTGTGTGCCCCCCTCTTGAGCTGTCATCAGCTTACATTAGTGCATGCATTGTCATGCCAACTCTACATCGTAGCCCTCCGGGTTCAGGCAATAGTGTAGATGGTAGGCGACCATGACCATGTGTATGCCATGTATATGCCAGGTGTATGCCATGTGCATGGGAACTCCACACCGACAAAAACACCGCTTTGTAGAGGTCCAACCGTAGTGTTCCACTGCAATGAAGGCTCTAGGTTGAGAGCCAAGGTTGCTTAAGTAAGTGCATGTTGGAGTCTGGGTAAAAGACTTCAGTCAAAGTCAAAGTCAAAGACTTTCAGTGCTACACCCAGCATGGATCCAGCAGCGTGAGCAGTCGAAGGCCTGATATGCTGCCCCCACGGTGGCTTCACGCATTCTGCAACAGCCCACACGCAGCCTCCAAGCCAGGGCATAGAACGCCTCCACGAGCCAAGCGTGGCATGGGCACCAATGCTGAGCAGGTTGCTGAGCACCCAAGCAGCCTTACAGCCTGGACCACCTCCAGCCCTGCACCCCACCGCTCTGAGCCTGCCAAGGCCACCCTGAACTGACAAAGCTGACAAAAGGCAAGCCATCAGGAACCCCTCTTCCATGCCAGCGGCCTGGCATGTGCTTGGACAGTGACACCAGTGCAGCGCTGAAGCTGCAGCACACGATCGATGCCAGCAGTGGCCCATAGAGCTGTGCTGGTGGCCTGGGCTCAAGGCCCGGTGCCACCCAGGCACCAAGGCATACAAGGGGCTGAGCAAGCAGCTGTCCTAAGATCAAGCCTGGTGTCATAAACACCACAGCGTTTATTGTATTCAAGTTGGCGCAGAGCCCGAACTATCAGCATCACCTAATTGGTCATGAGGATGTTCAAAAACCTACAGCACATCAGGCTGCGCAGCAATGGGGTGTGCCCCCACCTGTCCGCACCAGCAACCACCTTCACAACTCACAATGGACGCAGCATCTACAGCGCTCCCACCTCTCGTCGCCCTCAATCTGCCCCCCTCATCCCCCTGGCAGCACCATCCCTATTAACCAGCCTTATTGGCGGTATTGCAAGCTTCCACAAATGTAGTGCTGCTTCAAGGCCTGCAGGCTGGACTGCCATCTTCCAAACCCCTCACCTATATTTGCTGTCCGTATTTGGGTTAGCAAAGCTGGGCCAGGGGCTGGACGTTGGCATGGATGGGAATGAATCTTGCTCCATCTTTACATCTTCCTCGGTCATCGGCGTCATTGCCAACAACACCCATACAGTGACGGAGATGGCGCCTGTGAGTATCAGTGCGATTCGGCCCCACACACGCACGGCGCGATTGGTGGAGGAGGGGGCCCGCCGATGCTGTATCATCGTCGTTTTTGCAGAAGTACATTCAGATGGGTCTTGGTTATTGGTCCATCTAATGGAGTCCAGATGTTGTTCAGCTGTCGATACAAATTTGTCAACACGGAAAAGTTCCGTGAAAAAAACACAGTAAAATGTACAAGATCATGCATAGGGAGCCTTGAGCACTTTTTAAGCCTTAGTATCCGCGAGTAAAGGGCACACAGCCAGTGAGTAGCTGGTGCACTGTGTAGCCAGGACAGCATGCGGCTCTGCTTCTAATGCGGGCGGCATCATAGGTAGGGAGCGTCCGGGTCCATTTACTATTGATGCTAGACGAGATAAACTAGGTAGTAGATGAGATCATCTGCAGAGTACCAGATATATACCAGATATATAGAGAGAGAGACCTACGCAGGTCCATGTAGATCGGACGCTCCCTGATCACCAGTGGTAGGTAAAGGAAAAGCATTAGTTATAGTAGTGAACAAAATGTCCATTGAGTTGAATTGTGAGGTGCGGGACAAGACCGGCGTGTGACCGGGTAGTGGAGTGACATTGGAGTTGCACGGGAGGCTATAACAATACATTGTGTCTGCGCACCAACTAGGCTACCATCACCGCTCACCAGGCTCAATACCTAGCCCATACAAACAGTTCTCGGTTGATGAACTAGCTTCCTGCACACGACCCTGTACACTGGCAAAGCGAAGGCAAACATATTCAGGGCTGCCCCAACCCGACAGGATCCTAGCAACCCCTGTTTTGCAACCCTGCCCTGTAAAATTGGGTTGCACGCACAACACAGACGCTGCCCTCCAACAACTCTCATCCCGTGTAGCCCATGCATTAGCTCCATGATCTGCACACCTTCAGAGCCAGGTCTCACCACATGCCCCACCACATGCCCATTAGCATCTCCTTGCATGCCATGCATGTTGTGAGTGAAACCGCTAGTGTACAGGTTCCTAAACCTTCAAGGCTAGTTAGCATCGTGCTGGTTGTGCCCACCCAGTAACACCCAGTGGTATGAATTTGTGAGATGGGCCCAGACACATTGCCATGCAGGGACATAACCTGCCGTTGTGCCCTGTCAACTGTGGGTGCTCCAGGGCATTCAACCTGGCTGAGTTGAAACCACTTCCTCTCTCCCACGCATCCCATGGCAGCTGCCTGACCCATAGGCCGTGTGCATGGGCACCAAGGGCTGCCTGTCACACACAAACAAGTGATGAGTGCAAGACACTGCGTTGAGCAGGGTCGTGCGGTTATTCATTGCAGCAGGCTGGCCGCAAGTGTTGGAGCAGGGCCTGGTGCAGCTGCTGCTTGTCACGGGCTGAGGGGTACATGGCAGCTGTAGAACTTGACACTGGTGAGCACCTCCATACATGCACCCCACCCCCACACCTCCCATCCCACCATGCAAGCGGCGTTTCGCCCCATCTACATAGGTCCAGCACTGCTTTGGCAGCCTGCCTGCGGGGCGTCTAAGAGGAGGCTGTTGCCACTGCTGGTGCGCGGCGACATGGTGTGCAGCATGCATGCTTGGGCTGTGGGGCTGGGCTGCTGGTACACATCTAGCTGCAGGGACGAGGGTCGCTGCTGGTGCTGGTGCTCTGCTTGCGAGCCCATCCTCCCTGCCATGCTTGCCAGGTTCAGGTTGCTGCCTGAAAAGATGGTCTGGCATGGAGGTGAGGTGTCCACCAAGTGAGCCTGGCTGGCCGGCAGCAGCTGCTGCATGTGGCTGTAGGTCATCATGCTCATGGGCTGCATCTCACCCAGATTAGCCATGCTGCTGGGCAGGGACTGGCTGGCCCCAGAGAAGATGCCGCCAGAGGTGATGCCGCGGCCCAGGGGCCCTGCTGCCTCTGGGCCACACCCCAGCTCCTGTCTGCTGGCGGCCAGGGCCCCTGCCCCTATGATGCTCACGCCATGGGCTGCCGACTGCCATGGCAATGGTGGTGGGGCGCGCAGCGGCGGTGGGGCTGGCTGCTGCAGGTATGCATAGGTGGTGTACCCATACTGCAGCTGCTGCTGGTGCAGCATAGCCATATGCTGCTGCTGCTGCTGCTGCTGTTGGTAATGAGTGTAGGGGTAGGGCAGCTGGCGCAAGTGGTAATCTGGGCAGCTCCCTGCTCCTGCTCCAGGCCCTGGCTCCGTCTGCTGCAGCCTCCAATGCAGGGCTGGGTAGCAGTGTGTCTCATAGCCAGCGCCAGCAGAAGGAAACCTCTCCAGAGGCTGCTGCTGGCTCAGGGCCCCTGTGACGGGTGTGGGAGAGGCCCACTGCTGCTGCTGCTGTGGGGGCCCTGCGCCTGACATGCCCCGCTGCACCCCAGGTGGCAGCCCTGCTGGAGCGCCCTGCATGAAGGCAGCTGGCGGGTGAGGTGGGCCTTGGGCGCAGCTGATTTGCTGCGACAGTGTGGGCTGGCGGGCAGGATGAGAGGGTGGGCCAGTGGAGCTGGAGGGCACTGTGCCTGAGGAGGTGTGGCTGCTGCTGCTGGGCTGGCCGGCAGACTGCTGGGTGCTGCAGGGCGAGGTGGAGGCAGGCGCACCGCCACCACTGCAGCCGGCGCCAGGGGTCAACAGGGTAGGCTGGCCACTGTCCATCCCATCTGCTGGAGTAGAGGGGCCAGCTTCGTCACTGCAGCAACACCACACCAAGCTATGCTGACGACTCGTCACCTGGTCCAGTCTCGTGCGACCATGACATAGAGAGTGGGGACACAGCGGAAAGCTCTTGAGCTAGCTGTGCTTCATGGGCTGGCTTATGACATCAGAAACCAACAAGCAGGCTGAGGAGCGAGTAAGGGGCACTGAGGTAAACATGTAAGCACAACACAGAAAGACATGCAAGCTCACCAGTCATGTATGGACCACATTGCTGAACTCTGTGAGTAGATGCATGCCTTACAACGCACCTTCTCACAAATCGGCCCTTCACACGCAGCCTGGCTTCTGCCAGGGACTTGCGGCACTGGTACTTGATGTTGCGGTGGGTGTTGCGTGCCTGTCTTTTCTCACGGTAACGCTGAATACGCAGCAGCCGCTCAGCAGGCGTCAGCTTGCCTGCCTGCAGGCCAGCATGTGAGTCACAGCAGCACACGTCCTGCCTTGCTGCTTCACTGTCAGTCACAAGAATGCAACAAGCAACATGTGCAGCACATCAGCACTGCAGCCACTGACGCACTGTGGCGGCGCAGGCTGCTCACACAGGCCTTGTGCTGCAGCTGGGCTGGCTGTGGGCAGGCAGCTGGGCACCTGGATGCCCTCCGCGCCCAGGGCATGGTCCCAGTACTCCTCTCCTGCATTAAAGCTGCGCCAGGATCCCAGCTCTACTGCGCTCTGGCTCTTTCGCAGGGGCAGGCCACTGGGGGCTCGCCTGGCCCCAGCCGCAGGGGGCTCACTCCCTGCCAGCGCTGCTAAGGACCCCCCTGCCTCTCCAGCATCTGCACTGCAGCTGTCACCGCCTGGCTGGCAAGTGTGGCTGTTGGAGGTGCCTCTGGTGCTGCAGCCATGCAACACAGCAGGTTGAGGTTAGTTGGCCAGCGTGGGAGAGGGCTGTGAGCAGCAGACCAGCAGGCTAGCATGTGGCAGCTTGCCAGTGTTGCCCTGTTCACCTAGACGACACACCTGCAGCCAGGCTCAGTAAGGATGTGGGCATGCTCCCCACTGCTCCTGTACAGGTACTGGGCCTGCGCACGCCCACAGCGGCACCAGCATGATGCCAGCAGTACACCAACCACGCCAGTGGTCCTCGCCTGCTGCGCTATGCTCAGACGGCCCTGCAGCTGCTAGGCACGTGCCAGCTCAGCATGCTACCGGCTCCCTGCCATGCACAGCTCTGCGGCCCCAAGCCACCTCCAGTCTCCACCACCTCTCCTAGCCCACACCTGTGCCATGTGCTGGTGGCCGTGCTGTAGAGCAGCGTTGTGCAGCCCAGCAGCTGTGTAGCCTGGGCCATGCCCAAAGCGACCCTGGTGGCTGGGCACCACACTGGATGCACTGGGACCTGCTGCGCTGCCGTCTGCTGGCGCCAGAGCTGCTTCTGACTTGACATGTGTCAGGTGAAGGTGCATGGACAGGGTATTGGCTGAGGGCAGGGACCCATGGATGCCTGGGGCTGGGGCCAGACAGGCCTCCATGTCCAAGTAATCCTCGCCAGCAACTTTCATGCCAGGCTGTCCTACAGGCTGGCCTGTACAGATGACTGCTCCAGCGCCAGTGCTGGCCAAAGGCATCAGATTGAGGGGCCCGCCAGTGGAGGGCCCGCCCTCCGGCACAGGTTCCAGCTTGGGCTTGACTGACACCAGCTTGTGGTTCCATGCTGAGGTGCTTGACAGTTGCAAGGTCTGCGAGGGGTCAATCAAGCAAGGTCAAGGCAACAAGCTGCTACTTTGACTAGTAGACATGATACAGTGGCAACTATGCGATGCACGTGAATGCTGCCAAAGAGGAGCTAGGAGGGTAAATATCCCACTGGGGAGGGCACAATGGCAGGATGTGTTCCTGCATAGCAGTGCATGCAGCCTGCTTATCCTCATACACTTCTCCTCTTTGTTCTCACTGTAAGGTCGTTCATGCTGTACGAGCCCCGCATCACGGGACTGCGGGTGAAACCACGGTCTGGGAGCAAATCCTGCGAAGCAAGCAATGTTGGCTCATAGGGCGGGGACATCTAACAGTGAGCAATGAGCATCCCCCCCACCAACCTGGAAATCCAGATCATCCAGGTCATCTTTGCTATCTAACACAGCAAGCGACGCGGCAATAAAGTCGTCCGAGAACTCTGCAGGGGCGACGCAACAAAGTCAGTTCCTGGCACGGATTTGGGACCTGGCAGGTCAGGCTTACCAGCCAAATCTGCTGCGTTAGGGCCGGACCCCAGCCAATCGTCACAGCCGGGTAGGTCAGCCAGGTTGAAGCCATCGGACAGGCCCCGCTCCATCGGCTGCCTTGCGCTGCGACACCCAGCAGGGGCGTTAGGGAAATGGCAACGCAAAGTTTACCCCAATGCTTGCTTTATAGCCCCAACCCCAAGCTGCAACTTCGGGAAACTTGCGTGATCAGGTTGGGGCCGCGAAATTGGGGGATGTCAAAACACGGTGACACACTTTGCTGCGGCTCGTCGTGAATCAATTTTCACAACTAACTTCTGAACCCTACAAGCTTTAATCCCTTCAGCCCTCATGCTACACCAAAATAAAGTGTTTGATTGCACGAGTTGGAATCAAACACAGGCTGCGGGCTCATCATTGTAAAGGCTACTGCTAGTGTGCCTAATGCCCACTTCAGCTCAGCCATTCTGGTGTGTGCGCCTCCAGGTCTACTACTTGCTCGAGCTCTACCCTACTCTAATTGCTCTTGCTCACACACATCTCCTATGGGGGGGCGTGGGGGCCTGGGAGCCTGGGCAATAGCCCATGGCTGATCAGCTCAGACTGCTGCCAGGGCACCATATCCAGCTGCCAGGCTGCCATGGCTGTCTCCATTTCTCTGGTGGTGTGCACCGTAACAGCCGGCCCCGATTTGCTGGATCCTCCAGCCAGTCATCATCCACCTGCTCCCCCTCCTCAAGCCCCAGCAGGCCCCGCTGCAATGCCACCTCTGCCTGCATGGCTTCAGTCACCACCACCCCACCCTCCTCCAGCAGCCAGGTGACCTCCAGCCCGCACACCATGCGCCGCACATAGGTGCCCTGCCGCTTGGACCAGGCTGGCAGGTGCCCACCAACCAGCCCCCTGAATCCATATCTGCGCTGGTGCTCTTTAGTGCCCACCGGGACCTTTGCCCCGGCCAGAGACACTGACTTCTTGAGCCTGCCAGCGAAGAGCAGCGTGAGCATGTTGCTGAACGCTGTCTCCAGCTGCGTGCCGACGTGGTCCACCATGTTGGAGTCAGCGCGATAGCGTGGGACTGCTTCAAGGCGGGCGCGAAGGTCAGGGTGCGCGGCAAGCACGGCAGCCACTGCCGCGCTTGGCTGAGTGTTCGTGCCGTCTCCGGGCAGGCCGCGGCACAGCTGCAGGCACAGGTTCCTGCAGCTCAGGTCCGGGATGGCTGCCTGGGAGACGGGATGTCTGTGTTCACGGGCTGGTCGTGCAGGCCGGGCGGGTCGGCTACGTGAAGGGTTAGCCCAGCAGCAGGCTGCCGAGAACCGCCCGCTCGCTGCAGGCCTTCACTCGTGGCAGCGCAGCGTCGGCCAGGAAGGCATCCCACAACTCTTGCGGGAGATGTTGGGTGAGGTGGGCTAGCTTGCACTTGCGTGCGCGGTAGGTGTTGTCTCTATCGCGGGCAGCGCGGGCCCCTCCGGCAGCCTTTCTATTGCGCTGCGCCTCAGCGGGGACTGGCTCTAGTGCCTCGTCGCGGTCCAAAATGTCACCGCCGGGGTCTTCCGGCACTGGCCTTGGCACGGTTCGTCTTTTTTCTCGCCATCGAAAACAGCAACGTGAAGCAAGCCCTGCCATATAACTACTTGTATGACAGTAGATATACAGTACGGATATACCTATCCTCCTACACTTCTCCTACACTTCTCCTTCACTTCTAGCTGGAAGACTGAGCACCCAAGGCCCAAGCCCAGCACTGGCAGTGCTGGGCCAGCAGCCTGTAGCACAGTAGTATGTGTGCACTATGCGATGCTTAAGCTGTTGCTTACATCAGAGCATGTGTTTCATGCCAACCTCGATCGCCCGACCCTTGCAAGGGGGTGGGGGTAGGATATTAGGTATCGGTACCAGCTGTTTGTCTCAGGTACACAGTTCAAATTACAGATAACACAGCCCCTACCCATAAGTTGGGGAATAATGTACCGTCCCAGCTACCGTCCCAGACCCGATTAGGTCCTGGCATAAGGACACTAATCATAGGTAAACACACCTGCCTGCAAATGCCTGCTGTTCGTGCGGTCGACGGTTGGTCCAGCACTGAGCATCACGCGACAACGCGCCTCTGAGGGCTGTAGAGGTTAATGAGGGTTCATGAGGGCTGTAGGGGTTAAAACTTGGTCAAGTTCGCATGTTTGCTCATGTTACTTTCTACTTAGTTTACTCATTCGAGCTACAGTACAGTCGTGAGTGCTTGACGTGCGCTAAGCAATAGACTGACTCCTGCTGGTCTGCCATACCACAGCTGAGCTTGTGTCGGGATTTCTACCGCAACCTGGCGCCCGACTAGCCAGCTTGCAGAGCCAGCTTGCGGAGCGGCGACATGTTCAAGAACTCTTTTCAAAGGTGCTGGGCCCGACGCTTTGTGTGTGTGTACTCGTAGAGCTACATGCAGCATCGAGGCTTAGAGCTGCGAAGATAGGCAGCCTGACGCGCAGCACAATTCGCCTGGCAGCTCTGTTAAACACGCAGTGGCTCCTGCAAATGTTGATCTGCGCAGTGGCTTCTTGTCCATTCTGTATTCTATAGGCAGCAAACCACTCCAGATTTGGGACAAGCAGGTGCGGGTTCAGAGCGATGACAGGCCCGCGTCAAGTGACATGCCCGCTGCAGGTATATGACAACATAGTATGTGCGTTTGTGCAGGTCAGGAACGGGCACATCAAGCGTATTACAGACCAGGACATCCAAAGCAGTGTCCTCGAGATTTGCGGAGACAATGTGGCCAATGTCTTCATTACAGGTGCTTGTCATCTGTGAGCAATGCAGCAGCCGGTAGTCGATTTACCAGAACCCCCTGCCACATGTCTACTTCGACATTGCTGCCGTGCAGCGCCTGCCGACCCGACAAAGACGCTGGGGATCAAATTGCCGTTCCTGGTCATGATTATTAAGAACCTGAAGAAGTACTTCAGTTTTGAGGTTCAGGTCCTGGATGACAAGAATGTTAGACGGCGCTTCCGGGCCTCCAATTACCAGGTACAGGGATAGCTGGGTCTGACACGTTTGAGGCGCCCTGGCATGACATATGACACCTACTTTCACCATGCAGTCAACAACACGCGTGAAGCCCTTCATTTGCACTATGCCTATGAGATTAGATGATGGCTGGAACCAGATCCAGTTCAACCTGTCAGACTTCACACGGCGTGCTTATGGTAAGCCAAGCTGGACGATACAGTGGACTACCATTTTCAAGTTGCAGGTTAATGCAGCAATGATGACTTGCCCATGCCCAGGCACCAACTACATTGAGACCCTACGGGTCCAGGTCCATGCCAACTGCCGCATTCGACGAATTTACTTCTCTGGTGCGTTTGGTGTGTTGCATGTTGATTCAAGTACCTCGTGCTTGCGCTAAGTTGTTATTTGCCTACTTTGTCGCAGACCGCTTGTACAGTGAAGAGGAGCTGCCTCCAGAGTTCAAGCTGTTTCTTCCCATTCAGAAGTGAAGCAACACACATTCAGTGCCATGTGGTGAACTCACCTGCTGATGGTACTCAGCACCTCACCTACCAGGCTAGGCATGCCTTGGCACCTGGGGCATGCCTGTAACGTTAGGACCCGCCAGCTTCGGTGAGCAGCTAGGTCATACCAAGCTGTGTTGTTTGCCATCATGGGGACATCACCCGCAGCACAACAAGCCCTAGGTGGATGCTCAAATGCTGACCGCTCTATACAGACGGTGCACAATGGTAGGGTATGGTCCTGCCTGACATTGTGTATGGCAGAGTTGGCTTCCTGGGCCAGCAGAGTGCGTCAAGTGTAGGCTTTGCAGATCGGGGGTGCCTCTGAGAGGCAAGAAATGGTCAGGAATACCTATCTGCCTGCCATGTCCATCATACTGCCTTGGTTTGTAGCCAAGTGCTAATGTCCACAATCAGCAACATCACATTTATGACAATGCTAGGCCAACACCCTGCTATAGTCTTTTATATGAGAAGGAACAGTGTGTGGCATGGCCATGATGCCATTGTAAGCACCGACACCGAATGCATGGACCCATGGCACATGGCCAGGGCGGCACCACGGGACCATTTCTTTCCATAACGTCGACCGCGCCTAGATGTGTACAAAACGATTTGTTTACACCTTCCACATTACCATTACACACATCCACTTTTAGGGGCATGTACCCAGTCTGCATCAACTGTCTCAGTGTTCCCTTGCGGGCCTGACTGAAGCCGACCTGAACGCAACCTGCAGCCGCCATGCACCTGCCAGCACCTACCTTAGACTATCTGCTGGGGGTGGCAGTCTCTAATCGGGCACACGCCCCGTTACCTCTGCAGCCGGACAGCTCTACGAAAGGCTAAGTCCCCCCCTAAGCTAACTGCCGACGCGACGCACTGTGACAATGCGCCTCTGTACATCAAATTGTCGTGCGTGTCTGCAGGTGACCACGATGACGAGCGACAGGCTGGACAGCGGCGCCAGGTCATCAAGGCAGCGCGGGCTGATATCATCGCAAGTTGATTTAGTTGTAGTGGAGCTAGCCTAGGACCTAGGCAAGGAGTGAATTGGCCTGGGCTTCAAGGACTTATGAGACCGAGCACCTTCTAATGAGATGCAGCCCAGCAGCCTGTAGCACAGTGATGTGTGCACTTGGCAATGGTCACCCCGGCTTAAGCTGAAGCTGTTGCTTACATGAGAGCATGTGTTTTAATGAAACTTTCATGCCAACGTCTATCGCCCCAGCTATAAAAGCAGGGCTGTGAAGACGACAAGACGAAAAGACGAGACCGTAGACGAACAGACGAAAGACGGATGTCTTTTCGTCTGCAGACGACAACCGAATAGGGAGCGCAATCTAGTCGGGCCCGGTTCGCACTCGATTCGTTTTTCAATATTTATTTTCAATAATGTCGTTGGCGGTGATCTGGCCCAATATTGAAACTGTCGCGCTTTAGTTGGCTGGCTTCGCTGACGGGCGGCTAGTGGTGTAAGGCTGGATAAGGCTGGATAGGGACGCAGAAGCTGATGCGCTAGAGGAGGAGGAGTGGGAGCGTCTTCGCGAAGATGAGATTGCTGATGATGACCGACGACGGCGAGAGTTCGAAGACCTTATGGTCATGGTTGTGCTTGCGCATGGGCGCCCAGGCCCACGTCCCACGGAGCTGTGCTACTGGGAAAGCCGCCCAACCATGCTAAAGCCAGGCAGGCTAGGCCAGGAGTGGGTGTACGTGCGTGACAAGGCCCTATTGCGCAAGTGGCGGCGCAAGTGGCAGCGGGGATAGCCAGCTACAGCAATACAACCCAAGAAAACAAGATACCAAACCCCTCACAAAAGGGATGTGTGTGAGTAAGAGCTATAGAGTAGGGTAGAGCTCTTGCTAGTAGTAGACCTGGAGGCACACACACCAGAAGGCTTAGCTGAAGTGAGCATTGGGCACACTAGCAGTAGCCTTTACAATAATGATCTCGCAGCCTGTATTTGATTACAACTCGTGCTTTAATCTGGTGTTGCATGAGGGCTGTAGGAATTAGAACTTGTAGGGAAGATGTGCGAATGAAAAACAATGAACTTTCCCCATAAGGGCACGGCCTCACCGGAACCTTCGGAAACTAAGTGCTTCCGCGTACTTAGGTTCTACGGTGACCCGCACCACTTGCCATAGGCACATTAGCAAATGCTTAACCTGCGTCCTACGGTTGTCCGCCCGGCACTGGGCTCGCGGAACCCACCTCTCTATGTGTGTGGAGCTGTGAAGCAGGCGATGCCTAACTATCGACAGCTGTCCCCCGCCAGGTCCGTCCAAGGTGTTTTGGGATGGCCACTCACTAGCCAGCCACAGCCACCTTCCTGTCTTTCAATTGCTGTGCTGCTCTGTTGCTTCACAGACAACCCTTGTTTGCGCCTCCGAGCATGGACGATGAGGAGCTGGGCAGTGATGATGAAGAGTGTGCAGTATATGTAGGGCGAGATGGAAAGTTTGTGGAAGTGATGTGCTGGTGAGGATGCACAGGCCTGCCTGTCAGCTCATACATCTACGTGACCCCCATGATACCCGCATGACAGTCACATGCTTGCTTGTCACTGGTTCTGCCATGCTTGGCAATGTGTCATGCAGTGATTATGGCTACCGGGCGGGGTCTGGCAGGATGTACAACACCGACAGTGGCACCATTCCCATGAGTGGTGTGCAGATGGCGGTAAGCTTCCCATAGTGTCAACAGCAGTACACTAGTAAGTGATACTGTATATTACATATACAATGAGATCTGTAAACTGAAGCAGCCCCCTTGTCCCTCACTAGGGCCTCCATTTGAGCCGGGCGTGCCTACTAGCAGCCACTAACTAGATCTGACTCAAACAGTGTTATTGGGCTGTGTGGAGTAAACCCAGTGCACATGGCACATGAGCCGCCTACCACCTACACTATAGCCTGACCACGAGGGCTATGATGTAGAGTTGGCATGACAATGCATGCACTAATTGAAAGCTGATGACAGCTCGAGAGGGGGGGCACACTACTGTGCCTCAGCAGGCTGCTGCTGCTCCTGGGCCTTGGGTGGCTTGTCTCGCATACGCTTGTAGCCTAGGCCAGGGTACTCTTTGCCCTTGGCTGGTAGAGCTGCCTGGTCTGGCCAGTAGCACAGCTCCAGTGGGCGCCACCTGCTCTCCCCAATGCGCTGCATGTTCAGCGTTGCATTGCAGTCCCTGTCCAGCCACCTGCCTGGCTGTGGTGCTGGCTTTGCCTTGGCAGCCTTGCCCTTGCCCTTGGTGGGCTGGGTGGGCTCAGCTGCCAGCTCAGCCTTGGTGCGCTTGCTGCGCTTGCTGCGCTTGGCTGGAGGGGGAGTGCTGGGCCCTGGCTCTGAGGCTGCTGCCTGTGTGGCTGCCTGGCTGCTGCGTGGGGCCTGTGGGGGCTTGCGGGGGGGCACTACTGGGCACCACATCATGCCCCTCACCGGCTGGCCACGCTCCTGGCTCCAGGCTGGGCGCACCAGGCGGGGTTCCACCTGCCCTGCTGGGGGCTTCCAGCCTGCAGGCCTTGTGGCACTGAGTTTGTCCAGCTCCACCTCACAGGGCTGCTGGCCATTCACTGCTGAGCTGACCCGGCTGGTGCGGTGCTCATCCACGAGCACCACCCTGCCCCGCCGCTGGTCTGTGCCCCTGGGCCTGCACATCTGGGGTCCTCAAAGGCTGGCATGAGCATGGGGTGGCGGTCCAGAACATGGCGTCGCTGCAGCTGGTTGTAGACTGTGATTGTCTTTGTTGGGTTGGCAAAGAACATGCAGAAGTCCTTAAGCTGCCTCAGCATGACAGGGTCCTCGCAGTCAAGGGGCAAGGGAGGGCCAGTGGGTGCTGCAGGTGCAAGGGCTGCCAGGTGGGCGTTGCAGCGCCTTTGGGGGGGCTGCGTGACTGGCTCGGGTTCTGACTCTCGGAGTCGGAGTCAGTGTCAAACTCCATGCTGGCAGGCTGGGCAGGGGCAGGCTGGGCAGGGGCCCGTGGGGGTAGGGGGGGGGCATCAGGGGGTTGGGGGGGCTGCACGGCTGGAGGCTGAGGGGCGCTGGGGAAGCCCGCGGTAGGGTAGCCCACAAGGCAGGTGAGAAAATGCGCAAGACAAACAACGATGCGATCACGCGGAGTTGGGAGTGGATTTCAGGCCCGCAGCCGGAGGTGCTCCCGCAGCTTGCGCCTCGTCTTCTTGCAGCCGCGCAACAATGCGCCCTCGGGGACCTTGATGACCTGCAGCCAATCAAAGTTGCCATTTTGACAGGGACACGAACAGTGCGGGGACACATAAGGCGGGGCCGTCACCTGACGTCTACGCGTGGTCCAGCCATCCCGTCGCTCCTGGCGTTGCTTGCCTTGAGAGGAACGAGACGCTGCAATGGAACCAACAGGAGCGACGGGTTATCACACAGTAGCGCGTAGCCCACAGTAGCCCACAGTCGGCTAGGGTCACGCACCTTTCTGTTTCTTTCCCGGGTCCTTTTTGTGCTTCTTCTTAGCCATCACGCGATGCGCAGTGCGACGGGTGGTGGCCTTTTCAAGCAACTTGGATTTCCCGTGAAAAATACCCGGTTGTGTGACAATACACAAGTGTAACATGCAGCATCGACACCTACTTTCACCATGCAGTCAACAACACGCGTGAAGCCCTTCATTTGCACTATGCCCAGAAAGATAGGGGTGTAAACTGAAGCAGCCCATGTGCAAGACTAGGCAAATTGCATGGAGGGGTTGCGCACGGAAGGGGAGGGCATGTCAGGATAGCCGGCGCTTGATACGTGACAGCTGCCCATCGTTGCCAGCATCCCGCTTGTGCTCCCAGCATTTGCAATGATGTGGAGCCGCAATACCCGGTAGCCAGACACCACCTGATGTGATCAGAATTATCAGAACCCTGCTCCTGGTCTATTAGTCCCCGAGGAGCTTGAGCAAGCAGCTGGCTAGCTTGCTGCCACCCCATGCTACCTGGCCCATGTGCATGGGTCAGGTGGAAAACTTTGTGGACGAGTTGGCCTGCCTGCGCCGCTCCTTCCGTAAAGATGACTACGGGCCTGTGGCGGCCAAAGCAGCTCCACACCCGGGGGTAGTGCGCCAAGTGAGTGCCAGGCACACAGTGAGCCTGAGCAGCAGCAGTGCTGCACCCATAACCCTCTGGCCTCGTCATGGCAAAGGGTGGTGTGCATGAGTGATCCAGGTGCCCTACCAGCTGTTTGGGGTCAAGGTCATCCCAGGCTAGGGCAGCAGACCAGGACAGGCATCCCTGTCTGCACCCTCCACACTCCTCTTTCTGCATCAGTCCAGAACCACAGCTAGTCTCATCTCGTCTAGTCTGCCCTGACCCCGACCTCATCTTAGCCTGATCAGGGATTGTCGCTGCAGGGCTTCAACCTCCTGGGCCGGGGCCTGACACGCTTGGTGGCAGCAGCGGACCGCAGCCTGGAGTGGTTGCACCTGCTCCCCAAGCTGGATGAGGAGGTGTGCTTGGTGGCTCCTGGCTGGTGGCAGCTCTGGCGCCACATGCACTGCCAGCAGCAGCAAGTCATCCAATCCTTGTTGGTCAGACCACCTGCCTCAGACACCAGCCAGCAGGCATTGCACAGACTGTCACACATGCCTAGTGTTACTGCCATAACTTGGGCACGAAAGGCCCACTGGTTTCAGTGCCTGCCTGCATGGGGCCAAACCCCTTCCTTGTCCCATGCCCCACATACATGCATGCACATGCACGGTCAGGCCCGGTGGATGTGTCACGGTGGGTGTGGCACCAGGTGTCGGCCAGTGCATGTGTTCAAGCGAGATCCATTCGATTGCTGCTGCCAGCTGCTGGCTAAGCTGTAGGCAATGGACTGCCTCAAACATGGCAGTGCCCAACATATCGCCACGAACATGGCAGTGCCCAATGGTTGACGGCGCTGTGCTTGGCGCCCCTGGACCCTGGCGTGCTGCATGCTGACAGCTGCTGCTATTCAAGTCTCTGTACTTGGAGTAACATACCCACCCACTGCCACCTGGAGTAACATACCCACACACTTCATCAGAAGGCATCTGGCCCTGCAAGTTCACCCCTCCCCCTCCCCCTGCCCCTCCTCCAACTCCTAGCGTGGGGCTGCCTGCTGCAGGCTGGCCAGTTACCGGGGACTGTGAGGCAGGGCAATGTGGTGAAGCGCAGCGTGGGGGAGGAGTGCGCAGAGGTGAGGCCGCTGAGCTACGCACCCAGCCACACCATGACTAGCACCAGCATGGGGTGTGGCTGCAGCACCAGTGTGCAGGTCAGGTGGTGGCCTAGCACTGCACTAGCACCAGCATCGTGTACCTCAGCATAGACTGCATGGCTGCAAGGGTAGGATGGTGGCCAGTGAGGAGCCAGTGTAGGTACCCAGTGGCATAGTTTGGGCACCCAATGCTGCCAGCAACACCGTGACGTTCAGTGTTCTTCCAGTATTGGTTGGGGCAGGCCATGGCTTTGGTAGCAGTGCGTCCCCCCATGCGTTCCTTCTCTCACTCCTTCATTGTCCACCATGAAGCTTGGTTAAGGCTGAGGCTAAGGTCAAGGCTGAGGCCAAGGCACCCTCAGGCTGAGGGGTGCACCCCATGTGCTCCAGGCTTGGCCACCTGCCTGCAGGGCTTGCTGCTTGCGGGTGCTCTCACCTGGGCGCTGGCCTGGCTGCCTGCTTGCCTGCAGATTCGGCAGCGCCTTTCCCGCCTCATCCTGTCCAACCATGCAGTGTCCGAGCGGGAGAGGGTACGGGAGGCTATCGGGGGCAAGGTGGAGGCGCCCTGGTCAGTGCTTGCCACCCCCTGGCACCTCACACTGCCCTCACCTTGCCCCTTGCCCCTTGCACCCTATGCCTTTCACCCTGCCTGCTCCTACTGCACTGCTACTTGTACTTTCATAGCACTGTCCCGCTCCTGGTCCTGGCCATGTCAGTTGTTGAGGAAACTCTGCTGCTAGCAGTTTTCATGATGATCGGATACATTGGCACAGGGCAGTGGCAGTGAGGGCACAGGGCAGTGGCAGTGAGGGCACAGGGCAGTGGCATGGCCATACAGGGATGCCCTGCCGGGTGTATGAGTGCAGGTATGTCCGGGGTGTCTACGACATACTGTGCCTCCTTATAGACGTGTTGTTTGAGAACCGCCCCATACAGGTAAGGTGTGTCATCACACTGGCTGCCCTCTTAAGCCGATGATGCAGCTCCCTCTGCTTCCTGGCTTAACCTCCTGGCAGCCAGCAGAGCAGACCTTTGCTGGAAGCGCTGGCTGCTGTGTCTCAAGCCACTGCCACTGGAGAGGCAGTGCTTAGCATGAGACGCAGGCACTTGCGCTGAGGTGCAGTGCAGGGTGCAAGGTAGCCAGCTCCATGTAGCTCTGCATTCCTTTCTGCTGACAATGCTGCCTGCTTCCCTGTCCTCCTGCAACCCTGCCTGCCTGCCTGCCTGTGCCCGAGGTGCTTTACCTTGCTGTGTTGCTTTGCCCCATCCACACTCCATGTCCGCTTGCCTCATCCCTGCCTGGCTGCCCACCGTGTTGGCGTCCCCCTGCCTGCCTTGCCACCTGCCCTGGTCCCGCAGCGCTTCTGGTTCCTGGAGACCGTGGCACGTATGCCTTACTTCAGCTACATCAGCTGCCTGCACCTATACGAGAGCCTGGGTGCGTTCGGCCAGGCCGAGGGACAGGCTATGAGGCAGGCCTACCCTGGACCAGGCTGTGGGGCAGGCCAGGCGCAGCCGAGCGCGTCACGACAAATGGCGTTCAGTGGCGTACAATGGCGTACAATGGAAGCAGGCCTGGCACAGAGCTGGGCCCACAGCTAGCCATATTAGCCTCTTAGCATATAGAGCCAGGCAGGCCAGGGCAGGGCCACCTCTAGAACCAGCCCTACCACCCTCCTCCCATCTTTGACAGCATGCCGGAACCCCTGCAGGGGCTGTGCAGCACTACCAGCTGCCTGGCACCTTCCACTCTTGTGGTTGCGCTCCCTGCAGGCTGGTGGCGTGCGGCCGCAGAGCTGCGCAAGATCCACTTTGCCGAGGTGTGACACATGCGGCATCTCATTTGCTTTCGCATTCAAACACAGCTCAGCCCTAGGCCCTGAGCTGGATGGGCTGCAGTGCAGCTCCTCCTGGCAGCAGCTAGCTGACCCTGCTAGCACATGGACCCACAGCACCTTGGCCCTCAACCTTGAGCCTTCATTGCCACTTCCACCCACGTGGACCCACAGCAAGAGCTACTGTAGTGTGGCAAGGGGTTAGGTGTGATGTAGCGGGTAGGTGTGAGGGATAACCAGCTTAAAAGGGCGTGCAAGCAAGCAGGCAGGCAAGCAAGCAGCGATGTGGTCAGTTGGTGTGCTCCTGGACTCTCCTTAATTATCACCACCATCATTGTTTTTATCATCTCCATTGTCGCCACCGTCACCATCACCAGCTTACCATCATGACCACCATCATCACCACCACCGTCATCCCTACCATCGCCACCACCATCACCATCATCACCACCATCGTCACCATTGACCATGACCTGCAAGTGCATGAGATGGGGCCTGCGCCCTGCGTGGTGTTTGCGCAGGAGTGGAACGAGCTGCACCACCTGCAGGTCAGCTGCGGCGTGGTGGCCCTGCCGCCCCTGGCACCAGCACCATGAGGCTGCTCTGACCAACCAGCAGCACAGCCCTGGCTGCTAATGGCGTGCCCGGCACCTCCTAGCACTGCTTCTCCCACCACCCACACCTCATGCTGCACTGCCTGCACCAGGGAGCGCATGCAAGCACTGTAGTAGGTCCTGGCTACTGCTGGATGGCATCACACAACCACACCGGTCTGCAGAGGGTGTCCAGGGTATTCAGGTTGTCAGGCTTAGCCCCAACCCTGAGCCTTTGTACCTGTCAGTGCTAACTCAGCTCATGCATTTGGAGGGCAGGGGTCAAAAGGCACGGCGCACATGAGAGCGTGAGCTTCAGGCGTGATGGCCCCAGGCAGCAGGCCTGTGGCCGGCCCCCCTGGCGGTCTCACCCCAGAGGTCCCTGTGCGCCCTGGCCGCAGATCATGGAGTCCCTGGGAGGAGACCAGCTTTGGTTCGACCGCTTTGTGGGCTACCACTCTGCCATTGTGTACTACTGGGTAGGCTCGGGGCCAGGGCTGACCAACACAACACAGCACAGCGCATGGCAACTCAACGCAACAGGCTAGGCAGCAGGCTGTTGTAGGGGGCATGGCTGACCTCCTCCAGCAGCACATGCCTGATAGCCACATAGCCCTGCCTGTGCAGTGCTGCTCTGCAGTGTCAGTCTGAGCACATGCCGGGCTGTGCTTCGTAGTGCTACCTTGACAATGTGTTGGTTCTGGTTCTTGTCAGCCTGGGTGCTCCGCCTTAGCCCCAGCCGCCCTGTGCCCCTGGGCTAATGCACCACCATCTTGCGGCAGGCGAGCAGCAGCACCACAGCAACAAGTCCAGCGTTGCTGAGAATGAGGGGACGGGGCACTCGACTCAGGAGTGCCTGCACCCTCCACAGCTCATGCTTGCAGCTGATGTCGCGTCCAGCAGGTCTCATGTGTCAGCCTTCTTGTGTGGGAGAGGGAAGACCACTGGGTGCCAGCCGTGTTTGGAAAGCGTGGCCTAAGACGCAATGTGCTCACAGGGCTTGGGAGGGGGTCAAGGGAGGGAAGGAAGGTTGCCCTCGAGGATGTTTATTACTGCATTGGGAGGTGATGGGTGTCCAGGGGCTGCACTGGGGGTTGGGAGGGGGTGATGGGCATTGAGGATGTTTACGGCTGGACTGGGTGAAGGGTCTATCCAGGGGCTGTCATCCATGCGTTGCTTGGCTGCCATAGCGAACCCTGCCCCCTGTGTGCCCAGGTGCTGGTGCTGCTGTACGTGGCATCACCCTCCCTGGCGTACACGTTTTCAGAGTTGCTGGAGGTCAGTGCGGTGCTGCAGACGCTAGCCATACAGGGTGTCGGGTGGGCCCCTGCTCTCCTGGTGGCTGTGGTCAGAAGCAGCGTCTATTGTGAGGTCAGGGCAGGGCAAGCTTGAGCAGCGAGCAGATGAGACTCGCCAGTACTTGGCACAGTCAGTCATGGGTCGCCTAAGGTGTGTTTCCTCACACTTGCAACCGACTTCATGCATGCAGTACAATACCTTAGAGATCAGACACATTATACAGGTTAGAAGTCCCATCAAGCTGTAAGCTGCACTTCCTGCTCGTGGCAGTGCGACCAGCCTGGCTGCTGGGCCTCAAGTTGCGCAGGCGCATGCAGTGGATACCTATGGGGAGTTCCTAGATGCCAATGAGCCGCTGCTCAAGTCCCTGGCGCCCCCCTTGGTGGCTGCTGAGTACTACCGCTCTTGCGACCTGTACCTCTTTGACGTGAGCAGGGCTGGTGGACAGGCACGGCTGACCCCGGCCTGCTGTTGATCCCCACACCTGTACCTGGCTGGAACTCACCTCACCATCTCATGTGACATGCTGTGACCATGGCCTGCGGTTGATCCCCGCACCTTTGCCTGGCCTGGCCTAAACTCACCTCACCATCTCAAGTGATAGCACAGCACAGCAGCTCTGGGCGCTAGGGCTACACGTTTCGTGCACCACACATCTCTTAGGCAGCTACACCATCACCTTTTGTCATGCCACCAGTGCAGCACCCTCAGCACATATGCCTTGTTGCCGATGGCGCTGCGTCTGCAGCAACACCATGTTGAATAATGCCACGTAACCTGTGAATGCCAATCTGTGATTCATCCCGTAATGGGAAGGGATGATAGGCAGCGCTAGCACAGCACCTAAGCATCTGCTGTGATGTTGCAACGTGACTGGTATGGTGTTGCAGGAGTTCCAGACGTCCAATGCCACCCCTCGCACCCCGCCCCTGGAGAACCTGTACGACGTGTTCTGTGCAATCAAGTGAGTGCTCTGCTAGCCAGCTCTGGGACCTGACTCCAGCAGGGCTGTGCCATCCCTGAGCTGCAACAAAGGCAGCCTAGCCTCGCACCACCCAGTGACAGGGGCTGGGCAGCTTGCTAACCTTGCTAGCTTGCGTTGTGCAGGTCAGCCGACTGTTGTGCTTGCCTGCCATCTGCAACCAGGGCTTGGTTGCTCAGTGCGACACCGTGAAGCTGACTGCGCTGTGCTAGCTGACTGGGTCACATCTGAGTCCTCTAGCGGCTGCTCAGTGCATCTAACACCGCATGGCTGGTCTCCTCCTGGGCTGGTCTTTGGCTTCCAGGCTGTGCTGCGGCCTCCAGCCTGTCTGGTGGCTGTGTGCAGGGAGGATGAGGGCGAGCACGTGAAGACCATGCACGCCTGCGTGGACAGCAGCTTGGTGGCAGGGCTGGCAGCCCGCAAGGACCTGCCACGCCGCGTGTGAAGCAGCAGCAGCAGCAACAGCCAGGCTGCAGCCAGGAGAGCAGGTGGAGGGGCAGGTGCAGCCTGCATTTGGATCGGGGTGACCGGGACTGAGGGTTGTACATACGGAGGGTTGGGCTGGTCTGGCTGGGACACACGGCGGGGTATGTCGTGCGCTTGGGCTCCAGAAAGACCCACTGGGTGGTAGGCAGCGGTCGTCGACCTGTCAGTGCAGGGGGAGAGCTAGAGAGGCACGAATAGGTCAGCAGTAGAAGCGGATGCAGCTCTGGGCGCCAGGGCTGCACGTTTCATGCACCACACATCTCTTAGGTAGCTACACCATCACCTTGGCATCAGTTTGTTTTGTCAGTGCAAGGAGCCCAGTGGCTGCGCAGCACCCAGGTGAGAGGTGTGTAAGAAGAGATGCATGGGTGAGCATGATTCATTTTTTTGCAAGTGGTGCTTGCCCAGAACTTGCCAGCTGCCTACTTGCATAGCAGTGGCAAGATGCATGTCCATTGTTTGAGCTCGATGCACCAGATGTAGCGGATGTAGTGGTGGTGGTGGCAGTGGATGAGTTCGCCGCGGGTGAGTGCCTAACCAGGCATCATGGCTGCCCAGCATTTCGTATGCCTCCAGCAAGTGAGCAGCGGTAGTGACAGGTTGCCTGAGGTTCACATGGGATGCAGCACTGTTGAGGAGGGCAGGGCAGGGGCACAGGAAGGGCAGGGTGACGTAGAGGCACGTATCGTGCTGATGAGGGTGCTGTAGGTGAAGCAGCAGGCAATGCTCACCTATGCGGATTAGCTTGACAGTTGTTGCTTCATTGCAGTGTGCAGTGGTATTGCATGCGTGCTTGGATGAAATCGTGGTTTGCCCCTCTGTAAAGCTTGCAATGACATTGTACCGTGAATTGTGTGCTCTCGCTCATTCAGAGGTTGTGAATTCACAACCCATAGCAGGTGCCTGACATTAGGACGAGGCAATACATGTGTAATGCGTGCTCTATTTCATTTTCCTTTTCAATGAGGTGCCCAACCCTGTGGCCATGAGGCCTGCCACTACTGCTGTGTGCACCAGGCCCAACTGGGGCTGCCCGCTAAGTCCAATGCGTGATCAAACAGCCTGTACCTGATGACCTCATCTCAGTGCAGCACCTTGGCCCTCAACCTTTAGCCTTCATTGCAGTCGAACACACGAAATGTGGACTACTACAAAACGGTGTTTTGTTTGTGTGATGTTTCCCTCGCATGGCATGTTCATGGCTTATATATGGCATACACATGGTCATGGTCGCGTACCACCTACACTATTGCCTGACCCCGGAGGGCTATGATGTAGAGTTGGCATGACAAAACATGCACTAAGTGTAAGCTGATGACAGCTCAAGAGGGGGGCACACACTACTGTGCCGCAGCGGGCTGGGTCTTGGGTGGCTTGTCTCGCACCCGCTTGTACCCCAGGCCTGGGTACTTCTTGCCCTTGGCTGGCAGCACTCCCTGCTCTGGCACCAGCACAGCTCCAGTGGGCGCCACCTGCTCTCCCCACTGCGCTGCATGTTCAGCGCTGCATTGCAGTCCCTGTCCAGCCACCTGCCTGGCTGTGGTGCTGGCTTTGCCTTGGCAGCCCTGCCCTTGCCCTTGGTGGGCTGGGTGGGCTCAGCTGCCTCTGGCTCAGCCTTAATGCGCTTGCTGCGCTTGGCTGGCAGGGGAGTGCTGGGCCCAGCCTCTGTGGCTGCTGGCTGTGTGGTTGCCTGGCTGCTGCGTGGGGCCTGTGGGGGCTTGCGGGGGGCCACCACAGGGCACCACATCATGCCCCGCACTGGCTGGTCACGCTGCTGGCTCCAGGCTGGGCGCACCAGACGCTGTTCCACCTGCCCTGCTAGGGGCTTCCAGTCTGCAGGCCTGGTAGCCCTGCGTTTGTTCAGCCGCATCTCCCAGGGCTGCTGGCCATTCACTGCTGAGCTGACCCGGCTGGTGTGGTGCTCATCCACTAGCACCACCCTGCCCCGCCGCTGGTCTGTGCCCCAGGGCCTGCGCACCACCTTGCAGCAGGCACGCATTCACGTGCATGCAATGACGGTGGTGCTCATCTCAGTGCAGCACAGTGTGCTACATCAGTATAACCGGGCCCAGTATGGGGCAGGCGCAGGAGGAAGGCCTGGGCAGGCGGGAGGGGGGAGCTGGTTGCTACTGGCACCACATCCTCGCACCGCCACATGCCACGTGGTCCATGATGGGTCTGCAGCCTTTGAACCACCTGTTCTGCTGGGGGCATCCGGCCTGCGGGCCTGGGCTGTGCGCAGGGCATGTGGGACGAGCCTTCTTGCCTATCATCACGGCAGCAGGCCCCCTGCCACTGGTGGCATGGGCAGGTGAAAAATAGAAAGGTGTAAATGCAGCGGAGGCATTAATAAGGTTGGTATGTGGTACGAAGGCATGGAGGGCTGATGAGGTTTTCAAAAGAGACGGTGAGGTTTTCCAACAGCTTCTGTCATACTCCAAGAGGTTCATTTGCGTCATCATCACTTGATGAGTCTAGCACGGCTTGGAGCTGTGGTCAGTGTGTGGTAGTAGAGCGTGGAAGTGCTAATGCAGTGGCGAATCGACAGATTGGCGAGAGGCGGCACTGCTAGCAGGAAACTGACGACTATGTGGGATGGGCGGGAGTGCTAGAACTTCTAGCATTAGTCTAGTAAAAGACAGTTAAATTGCTTGCATGGACCATGCGAAGGCAACTCCTGAACCCCACAGCCCTCATGCTTATGAGTCATGCTACACCAAAATAAAGCATGAGTTGGAATCGAACCAGCACTCTCACACAGTCAGTGTAACAAGTTAAACAAGTGTAACAAGTTTCCTAGGATTTAAACCAGCAGTCTCACACAGTCAGTGTAACAGTGTCATATGCGAAGGCAACTCCTGAACCCCACAGCCCTCATGCTTAGGGATCGTCCCATCTACGTAGATCTACGTAGATCTAACGTTAGATTAGATGGTTAGACTAGATCTAGCAAGCCAATCTAACGTTAGAATCGTCTAATCTAGTCTAACGTTAGATGGGTCGGGACGGTCCCTACTCATGCTACACCAAAATAAAGCTTGAGTTGGAATCGAACCAGGCTGCGAGATCATCATTGTAAAGGCTACTGACAGTGTGCCTAATGCCCACTTCAGCTCAGCCTTCTGGTGTGTGTGCCTGTTGCCAGTGCCTGCGCCTGTGCCACACACATCCCCTTTGTTAGGGGTTCTTTGTTTTTTTTTGTTGGGATTGTCTTGAGCTGTAGCTGGCTATTGCTGCAGCTTGCGCTGCCACTTGAGCAACAGGGGCTTGTCGGCTAGTAAAGTGAAGTGCCACTAGTGAAGTGCCACTAGTAGCATGGACAGGTGAGAAAAACGAAAATGCGAAGGCAATGCGTCGTGTGCAGTGTACAGATGCGGCATGGCAGGAGAGGAGAAAGAGGTGAAAAGATGGGTCGCGGACAACTTGCACGATCACTTGGGCTATTCAGACTCGACGGTGGCTGCCTTTGTAGTAGCTACTGCCAGAAAGCATGGATCATCACAGCAGCTAGCTGCAGCTCTAGCATCGCAGGGTTTCCCAGCGACGCAAGCCACACACGACTTTGCAGCTCAGCTGCTGACGCGCATGCCTCGAGCTACTAAGCCAGCAGGTCTGAGTGCTCAGCAACAGGAAGCAAGACAAGTCAAGGAGCTGTTAAAGAAGAACAACCAGTATGGTCTGCTGGAGAACCCAGCCCCACAGCCCTCAGCCCCCACAGCAGCGGCAGCTGCCCCAGCCACCAAGGAGCGCCGCATTAGGGATAAGAGCAAGGCAGGTCCTGCAGAGCTTGAAGAAGCCCCCTTGCACGTGCGTGCTCACAAGCCCAAGCGGGTGTGGGAGGAGGACGAGGAAGAGCATGAGAGTGCTGATGCTCGTGCTGAGCGGCTGGCTGAGGCCGCCAGGCTGAAGGACCAGCAAGAGAAGGAGGAGTTTGAGAACCGGCTGCGCCAGCGTGATGAGCAGCGCACTAAGAAGATGGCCGAGGATGCCAGTGCACTGACTAAGGCAGAGCTACGAGAAGAGAAGAAGCGCAAGTGAGCCAAGCATGTTGGGACCCACTCAAACAATATGCATGGGCAGCCAGCATGGGGGAGCGTGCATGGGCAGCCTGGATTGGGCAGCATGCATGGAGCAGCATGCTTGATGTAGGGGTGAGTTGGAAGGGTTAATAGATCAAGGGTGGTGTGAGAGGAAAATGGTTGCCCCTCATCCTCAGGTACGAGACGGAGGACGAGAAGAAGGCCCTGCTGCCTGTACTTCGTGACATCTCTCGCCAGGAATACCTGAAGAAGCGCGAGGATGCCAAGCTGGTGCGCTGCAGGGCAGGCCACCCCTGGGCAGGATCAGGGTGACAGGAGGGGTCACCACCACTGAACAGGTGCTCAGGGTGCCCTGCAGCCTCACCAGCCTCCCAGCCTTTCAGCTGCCTTGCCATCCAGGGACCTCGTGTGGGGTGTCTCTGATCCCGCCTGGAGAGGGCAAGGAGGACTAGGGAATGGGTGAAGCGGGTGAGGGTTTCTCTGCGTGCAAGTTGCATAGGGGGGCATGCGGGCGGAGGGCGGTCAGGGACAGGCAGGCATCCCACACAGCTGTGGCGGTCAGTTGTTGGCACCGGGCTGGCAACTGATGTTGTCCCCAGGCCGGCCTGCTCCCAATCCAGCTGGTCATCCCCCCTTCCACCTTGCCTGACCTGCTGGCCCTACCAGGACGAGATCCGTGACGAGTTGGAGGACGCCAAGTACCTGTTCGAGGGGGTGGAGCTGACTGAGAAGGAGAAGGCTGACCTCAGGTGAGTCAGAGCCCCCCTGCGCTGCTGAGCCCAGGCCTCAGCCGGCAGCAGGGGGACACTAGTGGTGCGTGGCCACGGCATGCATGACTCAGTGCGACCCAGACCCCCCACAGCAGAGCGGTGCTGAGAAGGGAGCGGGTCTAGCTGCCGCCTCCCGCTTGGACGGGTCACAGGGCAGTGCACAGGGTCAGGCTACTCTGGAAGTGCTCCCTCTGCATGTTGCTGCTGCTCCGCAAAGGTAGCTGCTTGCACCAAGTGTGACGGGCACATCAGGGCCCTGCGCTACACAAGCGAGTGCATTAGTGGCGCCAGCACACCCCTGAACCTGTCACCAGCAAGTCATGGGTGCGGGCTGTTCTGGTCCCGGCCTCCCGGGTGTATGCAACGCTTTGGAAAGCCAGCCCCTTCTCCCAGCCCCCCTGCACCCCCCTCTTCCATTTGCCCTACCCCACCCTGGTGCCTGCGGTGCAGGTACAAGCAGCAGGTGTACGACCTGGCCATGGAGCGCAAGCGTCAGCTGGAGGCCATCCATGAGGACGGCTACCACATGCCTGACAGCTACGACCAGCCTGAGAAACAGAGTGCACGGTGCGTTGCAGCACATGCCAAGGAAGCAGGAGGGGGAGGCACTTGGTCATGTAACAGTACAGGGTCATGCCCACCCCTACCCTGCCTGCCTGCCTGCCTGCCTGCCTGCCTGCCTGCCTGCCTGCCTGCCTGCCTGCCTGCCTGCCTGCCTGCCTGCCTGCCTGCCTGCCTGCCTGCCTGCCTGCCTGCCTGCCTGCCTGCCTGCCTGCCTGCCTGCCTGCCTGCCTGCCTGCCTGGTGCCATTCTGCACTGTTTGACGGGTGGGGTGCTGAGGTGCAGGTACGCTGCCGCCATGCAGCGGTACAAGCCTGAGGAGGAGGGCAAGGCCAACCCGCAGGCTGAGCAAGATGCCTGGGAGGCAGACCAAATGCGCAAGACACGGCTCAAGGTGCCCCGGGGAGTGGTTTGGCAGCCAGACAGTCAGACAGCCCTGTTAACCAGGTCAGGTGCACACGTCCCCCTTGCTTTGCTGTTTGTAGCAGGCTGTCTGGGCAGCTGCTCCTGCATCCCCTCCTCCTACAATCAGTTGCACATGTCGGTGTAGACAGTTGTGCAGGCGGGTGCAGCCAAATGCCCCTCGTCACCCCAGCCTGTGCTGTAGCAGCAGCGGGGGTGCCCGCAAGCCATCATGGTATGGCAGTTGACCCTGGGGGTGTGTGGGATGGCTGCAGGTGGGAGCGGCTGACAAGGGCGCCGGCGTGCAGCAGTACGAGATGCTGTTTGAGGACGAGGTGCAGTTCATCAAGGCCAACCTGGGGCTGCCTGGAGATGGAGACTTTGAAACAGCAGAGGTGTGTGCGGCCTGAGGCCAAGCCAGGGGCAACATGCATGGCTGCTGGCTCGCTGGCCACCACCCCTCATCCTCCCTCTACCACACTGGCTGGCCCCCTGCTCCATCAGCCTCAGCCCTGGGCTTTGAATGCCAGTCTCCAGCTGCCCAGAAGCCCAGCCCTGGCCCTCGCTGCTGGCCCTGACAGCTTGGAGTTTCACACCTGCGGCACTCACCAGCCCTGGCCCTGTTGCTTGCACAGGAGGCCAAGCAGCGGGAGGTGCAGCAGCGGGAGGCGCGGGCCAAGAATGCGCGAGAGGCCATGGCGGCAGACCGGGCGGCGCTGCCCATCTATGCATACAGGGACCAGATCCTGCAGGCAGGCCGGCGGGCAGGGGGCAGGGGCCAGGGGGTATCTGTGCACAGAGAGCTGTGTGGTTGAGTGCAGCGGCAGCTGCATGCCCAGAAGACCTTCCAGGCTGCACCTGCACCCATCTGCCACATGCCTTCTTGGGCATAAGCAAGGCACCTGCATTGATTTGCGGCGTGCCTTCTGGGCTGCTTGCAAAGCGCTAGCATGGAAACTTTGGCTGCGCTGCGCCAGTGGTGTGGTGAGGCTGGTGTGGTGTGGTGTGTTGCGGTGCAGGCTGTGGAGGAGCACCAGATCGTGATCATCGTGGCTGAGACGGGCGCAGGTGGGTTGGTGAGTACATCGTCCCCTGCCCCTGCCCCTGCCCCTGCCCCTGGCCCTGCCCCTGCCCCTGCCCCTGCCCCTGGCCCTGCCCCTGCCCCTGCCCCAGCCCCAGCCCCAGCCCCAGCCCTTCCCACACTGCCTCCCGCTCCACTTTCACTGGCAGGCCTGGCCATGCACAGCACGGGTCCGGCCTGGTGGTTTGGGGAGGGCCTGCTGCATTCTGATGCATTGCCTGTTGTGGGTCAGAAGGCCGAAGGCACTGCTGGCAAAGTCCTTGGCATCACTGCCCTGAGCCTGGCTGCTGAACGTGCCGTTGGAGGGTAGGGAGGGATATGTATGCTGGCACGTCTTCACAGGTCTTCTCCTCCCTGCCTACTGCCTCATACCTAGCCCCAGCGTGTGAGCATGTGTGAGTGTGAGCGTGTGAGTGTGTGTGTGTGTGTGCGCACGGGGGGTGATGCATGCAGGCAAGACCACGCAGATCCCTCAATACCTGCATGAGGCTGGGTACTCGGCTCAGGGCCGCATTGGCTGCACCCAGCCCCGCCGTGTGGCGGCCATGAGTGTGTCAGCCAGGGTGGCGCAGGAGATGGACGTCAAGCTGGGCAACGAGGTGTGCGTGGCAGGGCCAGCGGCCCAGCAGGCCTAGGTGCCACCCACTGTTGTCCTCGTTGCCGCAGTGGGCCCTGGGCTGGGGTGTGGCAGCCTCGTGGGAGAAGGGCCTGCACTAGGCTGCAACCGCACTGGCTTGACTTCAATAGCCAGATAGCTGAGTACAGTCAACCACCAGGGTTCCAACATGGGCCAAGTCAGACCGAGCTCTGAACCCAAGCGTGTGGGCAAAAACGAAATACGTATGAGTTGGATTGCAGGTGG
Organism: Haematococcus lacustris; assembly: GCA_030144725.1. Classification (NCBI taxonomy): domain Eukaryota; kingdom Viridiplantae; phylum Chlorophyta; class Chlorophyceae; order Chlamydomonadales; family Haematococcaceae; genus Haematococcus; species Haematococcus lacustris. The sequence goes on from JASKMD010000017.1 coordinate 10,441,223, forward strand.
GCTACTCCATCCGCTTCGAGGACTGCACCTCAGACAAGACAATCATCAAGTCAGTGCCCGCCTGGCCGCCCATGCACCCTCGCGTGTGTGTGTGTGCGTGTTCAGATGACATAGCTTGTCAGGCTTCAGCTCACTTGCAGCCGAGGTGACCCATGCAATGGCAACAGGACCGTCATGCTGCTGTGGGTGGTGCTGCACTGCTGCTTCTGGGAATGGGTCTGTGCTGCCTGTGCTGTGGTTTGTTGAGCAGTCGGGAGCTGCCTGCAGGTACATGACTGACGGCATGCTGCTGCGTGAGTTCCTTGGCGAGCCTGACCTGGCCAGCTACAGGTGCGACACTCAGCCCCTGGCTGCCAGGAGAGGGACCAACAGGCCACATGCCGTGACAGGTGCAGGTGCAGCCTGCTTGGAGGCATGCACAGGGGTTGCACCGTGTTGCACGGTCTTGCACGGTGGCCTGTGCCTTGCATGGTGACTAAGCACTGTTAGGTTGCTTGGCACCCTTTGCAATCACAATCGCAACCCAGGCTCAGTGCAATGGTTGATGTTGGTGTTGTGCGGGTGGTGTTGCTGCACTCCGTGAGCGACTGCAGTGTGATGATGATCGATGAGGCGCATGAGCGCACGCTGCACACTGACATCCTATTTGGCCTGGTCAAGGTGAGCAGTGCGGGGGGATGGGTGTGTGTGCTGGGGTGTTGAGGGCGAGCTTGGCTAGCCTGCCGTCCCTTTCCTTTGCTGTCCCTGCTGCCACAGCCCCTGCTACAGCCCACACTACAGCTGGTGCTCTTGCTATGCTGCCACCGCCTCGGGGACTCACCCTTGTTCTAATCCTTGTTCTCGTCTTTCTTGTACTTATGTATCCGCCTGCCCTCCACTTACTGCGCTCGCCGCTGGCCCCGACCCTGCTGCTGGCCCCCAGGACATTGCCCGGTTTCGGCCGGACCTCAAGCTCTTGATCAGCAGTGCCACCCTGGACGCTGAAAAGTTCTCCGAGTATTTTGATTACGCCCCCATCTTCAGGTCAGCTGACCCGCTCTGAACCACCCTGTGCAGCACACACCTGGGAACCCTGTACCAACATGTGCAGCCAGGCATGCACTCAACACCCCTCACGTGCACCCTGGACACACTCTGCTCTCCTGGTTGCACCTCGAGGTCAGCTTAGGCCGCAAGCTGCAGCAAGCGCCTGGATGTGTGTATGCAATGAACACCCAAGGCACACACCTGACCCCTGGTGTCTCTCTGCTGTGACTCCCCCCAGCTTCCCCCTCCTCACTCCCCTACCCACCCCATCTGACCCTGTGGGTGAGTGACCTCTAGTGTGCTCAGCTCTGGCTTCAAGGGTTGTGTTGACAACCTTGGCTGAGCAAGCCCCTAGCTGCTGCGGCGGCGGTCGACCTTGGCGCTGGGCCAGGCTGTCTGGAGGGGCAGCGGCCAGGTGCTTGCCTGTGCTGGCTGTGTGCAGGGTGCCAGGCCGGCGCTACCCGGTGGACATCCTGTACACCAAGGCCCCTGAGGCAGACTATGTGGATGCAGCCGTGGTCACCTCACTGCAGGTCCACGCAACACAGGTGCGCTGCCACCAGGGCCAGACCAGACCAGACCAGGCCAGGCAGAATTGATCTGCCTGATTTGCTCCACCCCTGCTCTTGGCTGTCTGCCTGCGGACCTGACAGCCTGCTGCTTACTGCCTGGCTGCAGCCCCCTGGGGACATACTGGTGTTCCTGACGGGCCAGGAGGAGATCGAGGCCATGGAGGAGCTGCTGCGGCAGCGCACGCGCGGCCTGGGCACCAAGATTGGGGAGCTCATCATCTGCCCCATCTACGCCAACCTGCCATCTGAGATGCAGGCAAGAGCAGGCCGCATGTGGGGGCTCCTGCACTGGGGTATGTGGCCTTGCAACAGCCTGGTGGGGAGAGCCTTGCCAGTGCTAATGACTATTGAGCCAGGCAGCTTACTAGCAGCTTCTTAGCAGCTTCCTGGCAGCTTCTCGGTAGCCTCCTGGCAATGGTCGTGGCCCTCTCTTACAGCCGTTGGATTGGACAGATGTCATGAGGAGAGCATGGCAAGGGAGCATGGCAAAGAGAGGGTGAGATGAGATGAGAGGGCGCGCATGGGGCAGCACTGAAGTACGGTGCAAGCCTCCTCACAATTACCACCGCTGTTGTCTACGCGGCTGAAACCATCAACTCCCACCGATTGAGCTTGCTTGCTTGAGCTTGCACGGTTTATGTGGGCTGCATGCACGCAGGCCAAAATCTTTGAGCCATGCCCACCTGGAGCCCGCAAAGTAGTGCTGGCCACCAATATTGCGGAAACCTCCCTCACAATCGACGGCATCAAGTGTGTTTGCCATGCTGAGCTGCCAGGCTGTGCTGCCAGCTGCCCTTGATATGGCTTCATGCCTTTAGCTTTCTGTTGGCAGGCAGCCTTTGGATGTGGTGTCCAGTGCTGCTGCTGCCCGTCCTCAGCCCTGCCGCTAGCTTGCCCTGCCTCCTGCCCTCAGCCAGCAGTGAACAGACACCAGAGGGACGTTAGGGGCCTTATCGCATGCTGCCATGTCGCTGCTCTCACAACTGGTGCAGGCAGGCTGGGTGTGTGATGGCCTGGAGCAGTGTGGACAAGTGTCAGGGTGTGCCAGTGGCGGGTTGTCCAGGCAATGCCTTGTGTCTCGAGTCTCGAGATGTTGCTGCTGCTGCTTCTGCCCTTGCTGCCCCTGCTGCCCCTGCTGCCCCTGCTGCTGCTGCTGCCCCCTGCTGCCCCTGCTGCCCCTGCTGCCCCAGCTGCTGCTGCTCCTGCCGGTGCTGCTGCTGCTTCAGGTACGTGATTGACCCAGGGTTTGCCAAGCAGAACAGTTACAACCCACGCACTGGCATGGAGTCCCTGGTCATCACCCCTGTCAGCAAGGCCTCAGCCAACCAGCGAGCCGGCAGAGCTGGCCGCACATCAGCAGGTGGCCCCTGACCCCTGACCTGAATTATATAGCCACGAGCCAGCACACCTACTGAAGCCATGGCCAGCATACACCCCTTCTCCGGCCTTACCGACGGTCCAGCAGGACGACCTCCCCGATGGCTCCCCCACCTGAGCAGACAGCCCCATGCCAGGCTGTGTGCGGCCATGCCCAGCGCAAGAGCCCCTCTCCTGATGATGAAGTAGCCTGGCCTAGTGGAGGCACTACCACCCTCTGCCTGCAATGGCAGTCTTGTGGCTGAGCGGGGACGGGCTGCAGAGGGCCCGACCATAGTGTTGCGCCTGGCTGCCGTTGCTGCTGCTGCTGCTGCTGCTCGCATGCAGGTAAGTGCTTCCGGCTGTACACCGCCTTTTCCTATGAGAACGAGTTGGAGGACAACACGGTGCCAGAGATCCAACGCACCAACCTAGGCGAGCTCTTGCAGGGCCGCTGGGCAGAGGACCCTCCTTGGCTGTGCTGCTCCCACAAAGTGTCCAGTGTCCTGTGCGCCACATGCCGTGTGCCGTGTGCAGAGTGTGCAGGGGCCCAGGGCAGGCCAGTCAGCACTGGTCAGGATGTTGCCAGGTTGCAGCGCCTTGCAGGTGCAGGAGGTATGCGTGTTCCTTCCATGAGGGGCTGCCATCACCCTCCCATGACCCTGCCATGGCACTACCCACCTCCTCCCCGGTGGCCTTGACGCGATGCTGTGTGCAGGCAACGTGGTGCTCATGCTCAAGTCGCTTGGCATCCACGACTTGATGAACTTTGACTTCATGGACCCCCCACCAGCTGAGACGCTGCTGAGGGCACTGGAGATGCTGTATGCCCTGGGCGCCCTGAACGACAAAGGTGAGGCCAGCCCCCATGCCCATCACGTTGTCCTGCACTGCCTCAACCTTACCTTACCCCACTGACACACTCACTGACACGCCCACTGACACCCCGACCCAGCACTGGCACCTACCTAAGGAGGGCTGCTGCAGCTTCAGGTCGCGCACATCAGCCTCGAGTCCTGCCTGGCCCCAGCCCCAGGTGCATCTGCCAGGGCCCTTCTGCCTGCTTGTGCACAACACCACGTGCACTACACAGTAAGGTTCCTAATGTGAATAACTTTTGGCGTCTCAGGCCCATTGCTGCTCCATTACGGTACAGTTATGAAAGCCGAGCACATAGCCGTGCAACCCTTCATAACAGCTCTCCACTGTACCCTTGCTTGTCTCCTTATTCCCACCAACAAAAAACCAGTTTTGCACTGAAAGTCCCCTAATGTGAACATGTCGTTACTCCTGCTCACCTACTTATAGATTGGAACCACAACTTTTGTATAAGCAGCTACCCATCCCAACGCCCCTATCAAAGCCAGCAGCTTGTCAAAAACATGATCCAGTGGCAGTCCAGAGGCACTCAAAACTGTGCACATGGACATGCAAGCATGCTACTTGCAAGGTCGCTTGCTGGCCTTTGCAGCTTTCTTGGCTGCCTCAGCAACCACCTCATGCATGAAATAGAACCTATCCTCTGCTGGGAAACGCAAGCTGGGCTGCGGTTGGGCTGATCGCTGAGCTGCAGCACGCAACATTGTGGCGTCGACTGTCAAGGGGACCCAGGGTTTGAAGGCTGGTTGCTGCTTGCCACCCTCCATGCTGGCTGCTGCTGCTGCTAGCATGTTATCCCTGCTTGGGGGGAACAGGCCAGTCTTCTGGAATGCCCGCTGTAGTGGCTGCATGGAGAAGCCCACAGAGTAATGGATGGCTGTGTCCACTAGGCTAATGATCTGGGAGGGGGTGGGGTTGAAGCCTTCCCCACCGGCTAGGAATGCAGCCTGTCCCAACAGCTTTTGATACTGGGATTTGACACTGCCAAACAGCTGGTCCCATGGCTGGAGGAAGAAGTGCACTGCGCGGGCAAGATGACCAGGTCAAAGCCATGCACCCTGGCTGCCTCCTTGGTGTCGTTGCTGAATCGAGAGGCGTGCCCATCTAGCACTAGCAGCGCACGGTTGGTGGGGCTCACACCGCCTGGGATTTGCTTCGCCATGACGTCCAACAGCTTGGGGAACAGCCTGCCGTCCATCATGTGTGTGCCCTCCTTGAGGATGATGGAAGACTGTGGGTAGAAGTGGATGGCACCCAGGGCGTTGTGGCTCAACTGCTTGCCGGCGTACACAAAGTTGGGTGGCATGACACGGCCATCTGCTGAACCCCAAGCCACGCATGTGTAGCTGCGCCTCGAGTTGGCAGCTGCGCTCTGAAACACATGCTTGGCCCCTTTGGTGGCGAGCACCCTCTGTTCTCATCCATGTTGAAGATACGGTCAGGGCGCTGCTTGTAGGTCTGTGGCTGCACCCTCCTGCCTGCTGCGTCCTGCCTGCTGCGTCCCTGGCAGCGATGCGCCTATTCTTGGTGACAGGACTGGCCTTGCGCAATGACAGGCCTTGCCGCCGCATGAACCCCTGGCGCCATTTCTTGCCAGGGGCCTTCCCCTTGAAGGGGTCCACTTTGCCCTTGCGCTCCGTGACCCGCTGCGTTGTGCTCACGGCTGCAAGCAATGTTGTCTTGGTGACCCCCACACCCTGCTGCTGGCCCCTCACTACCAAGTCCCGCAGCTGCTCCTCTTCCACAGCTGACAAAGCTGTTGGGCGCCCACGTTTTGCAATCACCCCACCCCGCTTGATGACTCTGAGGAGGGTGGTATATGGAACGCCATGTTCCCGGGCCACAGCTGCCATAGATGGCTGTGGCTGGCCCCTCTTGACCTTCAAGTAAGCACCAGCAGCTGCCAAGAGCCTTCTGGGCCTCTCGCTTGCGCTGTCTTGAGCCAAGCTGGACTGTCGAGAAGCACCAGTGGTCGATTTGGCCATAGGGGCTGGTGGTGTGCGGTAGGACCTGGGCACATGTGGCCAAAAAATTGACATGCGAGCTTAGAAAGAATACTTTCGACGCAAGGCCGCGGCCAAAGGGTAGCAGAAGATAGAAGCGCACTAGCTGTGCTACATTGGGTACCCACCAAAGTGTCTAGAAAGGCGGCGCTCGCATGGGTAACTCGTCGCGCTAGTGCAGGCGGGGCCTTAACGGCCGGTAGGGTTCAAACGGGCGTGACCGGCGACAGCCACATCTCAGCCGACAAAACGCGATAGTCCGCCCCAAACCGACTCACACCATCCTCACAACCTCCAACCTCCAACAAAGGAGGCACGCGTGTTGAAGGGCGGAAATGGGAGAACGGCCAATATAGGCCTAACCGGATTAGGAACCTTACTGTGTACCTGCTGAGCATCACATGGATCTGAGCCATTGAGGGTTCAGTGCCTAGTTTGCTGTTGGCATCGCCTCCATTGTAGCCGCTCTATATGAGCTGTGGCAGGGTGGCTGTAGCGGCCGCTTTAAGTCATGGCAGTGCCTGGAGTGGCTGCTGTGGTAGCGGCGGGGGTGCTGCTGCTGCCCTGCTGCTGCTGTGTGGCAGGCGAGCTGACCAAGCTGGGGCGGCGCATGGCGGAGTTCCCCCTGGACCCGCAGCTGGCCAAGACGCTGCTGGCCAGTGAGAGCTACAGCGTGGCGGAACAGGTGGCCACGGTGTGCGCCATGGTGTCCATTGGCGCCTCAGTCTTCTACCGCCCAAAGGATAAAAAGGTGGGCCGGACAGTGCCTTGCTGCATGACAGGACTCCAAGAGTCTGTCAGGAGGTGCATGAGTGGCGACCTGGCGCCGTAGGGCAGTGACTCTGTTGACCCGGGCTGGGTGCATGCTATGTGCTATGTGTCAGTATGAGGGATGCCGATGTTTGGCTGGGTCCCAGCCCTGGCCCCGGCGGCTGGCCGAGCCCTGAGAGCAGCCGTGTCCCTTGCGGTAGGATGGGTTTGGCTGTATGCCCAGGCTGCACCCCTGCAGCAGCAGGCAGGGGGGGCTAGCTTGGCAGCCGCCTTGGCAGCTCTGGGCTGAGCTGCTGCTGGAGAGCTGTCTAGCAACCCTGCTGATCCCACCCCTGGCCTGCTGATCCGCAGGTGTTTGCTGACAATGCGCACAAGAACTTCTCGCGAGGCAATGTAGGCGACCACCTGGCCCTCATGGCCTGTTATGATGGCTGGGCGGAGTCAAACTTCTCGACCCAGTGGTGTTACGAGAACTATGTGCAGGTGTGCCTGCAGGCTGCAACTGTTTGGGCAGCCTGTCGCTGCTCCCAACCTTGCTGGTCACGTTTGAAGCTGCGTTGACAGTGGCAGCCAGGCTGAGGCTGAGCTGCGGTCAGGTCTTAGCCTTTCCCACACAGACTAACTTCCTCGCCCATCCTCTTGCCTCACTCCCCCCCTCCCTCGCCCTCGCCCCCTCCTCTTGCCCCTTCCTCCCCCTTCCTTAAGCCGCATCAGCTCCTGCCCTCCTGCTCACACCTTCACTCAACCTGTCTAGCTGTCTGGGTGCCTTGCTGGCCGCCTGGCTGCCTGGCTGCAGGTGCGCTCTATGAAACGTGCCCGGGACATCCGCGACCAGCTGGTGGGCCTCATGGAGCGTGTGGAGATAGAGATGACCAGCAACGCCCAAGACCATGACGGTCAGTAGCCAGGCGAGCCAGCCTGCTGACTTCCTTTTCCATCTCATATGTTGCAGCAACACCAGCGGCATCCAAGTGCAACACAGATGAACAAATGCCATGCAGTGATGATGATGAGTAGTCAAGTAGTGCAGTGCTGGGGCACCAGGTGCAAGCAGCCCCAACAGCATCAGTGCCTTGCATCAGCTCACTGGCGCAGCAGCATGCAAGCACAGCCAACCTACCTGGGTGTGTCAGCCTGGGTGTGTCAGCCTGGCCTGATGGCGCTTGGGCATTCAGGTGTCAAGAAGGCGGTGGCAGCAGGCTACTTCTACAACTGCGCACGTCTGCAGCGGGACGGCAGCTACCGCACTGTCAAACACCCGCAGACCGTACACCTGCACCCCAGCTCAAGCCTGGCTGAGGTGCGGTGCACCCCTCCCCCTGCACCTCACAGCCTGTGCATGCAGACATGCAGGCCATGTGCAGGTCATTTCAAAAGGAGACCAGGCGGCCTGATGTGACCCAGCGCCTCAGCATAGCTCCCGCCCACCACCCCACACCCCCAACCCCCTTGGGGCCGGCACCGACATGGGCCATTGGACCTGCCCTGTCATCGTGTGTAGCTGTGAATAAAATGGCTGTCACTCTGTACAGCTCATGCACCCCTGTGTGTGTGTGTGTGTGTCCTGTCAGAGGAACTGGCCTGCACCAGGCCTGCAGAGCAGCCAGTGAAATGGGCTGCTGGCTCCTCGGTGGCCTCCTGGCCTGCAGGTCCTGCCCCGCTGGGTGGTGTACCATGAGCTGGTGCTGACCACCAAGGAGTACATGCGCACCATCAGTGAGATCAAGCCGGAGTGGCTGGTCGAGATAGCACCACACTTCTACAGCAAGCAGGATGTGCTGGAGGATGGCAGGAAGCTGCCTAAGGGCAAAGGCAAGGCCGCCATGGACGGATGAAGAATTTGAGAGATGCAGGGCTGTGCTTTTGGCCACGGTGGTAGGTTTGGTCACATGAGATTGTGCTAACCCCTGTCCACCAGGCTGCTTGGCGGCTGTTCCCTCAGATGGGGTGAGAGGTTGCAAGGGTTCAATGCTACGGCTGGGCGCACGCATGTGCTGCCATCTGCACCATCTGCACCAGACAGACGCAATACGCTCATAAGGGCCCAGCTGTGGTTACTGTGGCCCTAGCTATGGCTGAATGGCTGGCAGTACAAGGCATATTCACATAAGGCCATGATGACATGGAGCGCGGCTCTGAGCTGGCTGGCTGGCTGGCTAGGTGGTTCCTATGCTGCATGCCGTGTCCAGGCTGCTAGATGAGGGCAGCTGCTGCTCAACTCGCACTCATCCACAGCATCGAAGACATGGGCTAGCAGCTTAGTGTGAACTTAGCTGCGCAATGTCTGTGTCGCGGGTCTGTGTCGTGAGCTAAGCGCTATGCATAAGCTTTTTGGCTGTGTAATGTCGGGAAGGGTTGAAGAAAGTGGCCTGGGCTCAAGTGCCTCTTGGAGGCCATTCGGTGGTCCGTGGCATGAACGAGCCGTATGCAATAATGCTCGGGGTAGGGTTGGCAATGCATGGCGACTTGGCATGCATTCCTCCAGGCTTAGGTGGGCCCAACTAACAGAAAGCCTACCCTTGGTAATCAAACCACTACAGGTTGGTGAAAGGGCGCAGTCCTTGCAAGTGTGTACAACTACGGCAGTCACACTCGTACATCCGCGGCCAGGCCGCCGGCAGTCACTCCCTACTACCGGTGCTACAAAACAACTGCACCAGGAGGGCGTACACTTCGACACCTTCCGACACCGCGACCTGACCGTCCACATTTCTGTAACGCGACCACGCCTCTAGCATGCTGCGTGCTTTTGTCATGAAGTTCCTGCCTTGCTTAAGGCCTTAAGTGTGAGGCAGCAATACATGCCAGGTAACTCACGCAGCAGGCAAGCCCTGCATGGTTCCGCATCCTTCCTCTGATGCTGTACCCGGGCGGGCTCCTTCCACCGCTGCCGAGTGAGGTGTGTGATGCTCAAAGCTGCAGCTGTCGCACCCTGTCGCACCGTCTCGGAACCTCGCTTAAACCTCGTTAGTGAACCAACCTTGAGCAAAGCGCGTGACTATGAAAGTCTTACGGCCCAAGCCACTTGGCTTGATGGCTGCCATCCTTTTCATCATCAACGCTGCAGCACAGACAAAAACTAGCGCTGCGCCAGCCAGCTATGTTAAAACGACTGCGTCTGCGTCAACAGGAGGCTCCGGCAGCGGTGTGCCGGGAACTAGCCTCGGCTTTACCAATACTCTCACATCCTGCTACGCTCAGCTGCGAGACTTTCCCAGCCGGGCTTGTCAGCTCGTGAAGCATGATTGCCGCGTACCAAATGTTACGGCAGCCGATGCCTGTAACTTTTGCCAGCGTGGTGAGAAGCTACAGCGCCAGCTGCTGCGAGGAACACACAGCTTGAAAAAGGTCTAGTTGGGGCCGACCGGCTCTGCCATCGATGCACTGCACGTAGGCTGGGGCGTGTATGCAACGGAACGTGAATGCTTGGACGCACCAAGCGACGACTTCGTAGTCGCCGGTTCGGGCTCAGTAGACCCCACCACATATGCCGCTCCATGGCTTGCCGACAGCTCTTGCCCATCAGGAGGTCGCAGAGTGAACACTGGAGGCTCCCGGTCAGACAGTTGTCCCCACAATTGGCCTGACTTACAGCTGTGAGTGCAACCCTCTAGGCAAGGGGTTACATTGCTTGGTGACAGCATCTCCTCTCAATGCCTTACACCTAGTGACCTGTCTATACCCGAACGCAGTTGGGAGAACAGTTGGACATGGCCCTCTGGCTCTGTTCCTCAGCCTGGCAGCCAAGTGACTATCCCGAATGGTGTCAAAGTCCTGGTGACTGGATGTTCCTTCCCGCCGGGGCGTAATACGTTCACATCTATCACTGTGCCGTCTGGCAGCGAGGTGAGGCAACTTGATAGGTAGAAGCTTGGACTGCACTGCAGTGCACTACCAGGACATTGCCAATTTGTGTGCAGCTCATCTTCGATGATGCCCCAATAAACTTGCGGGTTGGAGCTATTCGGGTTGATGGCAACCTGCGTGTGGGCAGCCAGCAATGCCGTACAAGCAAGCCTATCAGCATCACATTCGTGGTGGCGCCTACTGTGCCAAGCTTCGACATGGGCATACAGGTCAGTGTTAACTGATCATGTCTTATGACTACAAAGACTTCATCACGAGTGCCAGCAATGCAGAAAAGGCGCTTAATTAGGCTGCGCTGTGCCAGCAAAAGATGAAGAGGGTTTCGTCAAGCCTGCTCTCGCTAGGGTATGCTGTGAATGCATGCACACGGCGCTCTTGTGCATAGTCATTTTTGCTAGCACAAGCAGCCCGAGCACAATGTCATTCATAGATAAGACCTGCACAACATGTTTGTCAGGGGCTGTGGGCATGGCCTTACCCAGCTGCTGCTGTGCTTCAGCTGAAGCCTGCCTCTGCTCACTACCATGCCTGCTGCTCCCGTTTCTGGACCTTGCGCAATGGAGGCCAATCAGGATAGCGGCACAGCTAGCTTGTGCTGTGCGTTGTGTGTCATCGAGCTCCACTCACACCCTTGCTTTTATATTAGTGAGCTTCTCCAGCACTGCCTCATGGGCATGATGTAGTACCAAGCGCCATCGGCGCCATCTGGCTTCCAGATACTCTACCACAGCTTGTCCCATGTGGCCTTGAGGCTCTTTGTGTGGCACTGGCTCAATTAGCGTGACTTGCTTATGCTGGCCTGCTGGTGCTGGATTGCTGATGCTATCGTAGGTGTCTCGATCAGGTCAACTCGACCTCCATGGAGCATACTTCAACCCCACATGGACCCGTCTTGCCTCCACAGCAGCACCTGGCCAGAACTGGGTCAGCCTGAGGGTGAGGTGCAGTAACAGCTGCGCATCAACATGAGTGCTTGTGAAGACGCAACGTCCTGTGTGTAACGCTTTCTGCAGGACTCAGTGAACTGGTGGCAAGGCCAGTTGGTGGCTCTGCCTACCAGCATCTACAGGGATGAGTATAACAACCAAAACGAAGTCATGACCATTCAATCAGTGTCTAGTGATGGCCGGACTGTGGTCTTCACACGGCCTCTGCAGTTCTATCACTACGGGTAGGTCCTCTTGCATGTTGCCAAGGTTAGTTGCTTGCATATGACTGCCCAATGCTGCCACCGTGATGCAGGGGAGCTGAGTATCAAACAGAGGTAGTGCTGCTATCCCGGTCTGTGGTTCTGTCCGGTGGCCCATCTGCTGAGTCGTCCTTACGAGGAGGTCATGTTCGCATCATGGGACAGGCAAGTGTGATTTAAGTGGATGCATGCACTGGCATCAATCATCTGACAACATGGCATAGTGTGGCTGCAGGGTCGCATTGAAGGTGTCATGGCCTACAGAATGGGGCAGCAAAACGTATTGGGCGCCTACCCATTCCACTGGCACATGATCGGGGAGGTGGCCCAGGGTGTTTCCTACGTCACAGATTCCTCAGTTTATCGCTCATTCTACCGATGTAAGTTCAACATGCACTTACTCGCACTTGCCAGTGGTTCTGGTTGCGTCTGAGGAGGAGAAAATGCTTACCCCTAAGCTGCCCCACACAGTTTGCATGTGCTTTGCCATGCAGGCTTTGTTGTGCACGGGACCAATGCATTGCTGGTCAAACAAAACACCGGCTTTCATGTTGATGGGCATTGCTTCTACCTCGAGGATGGTGTGGAGGAGCGCAACTGGTTTGAAGCCAACTTTGCTGGTTTTGTGCATGTCATCGGCAGTCCAGCGGGTGGCGTCAGCCAATCAGGAACGCTGCATATTCAGGTAAAGTTATTCCTGCAGTCAAGCTGGTGTTTCACATTCGGCTCAGACAGTCTCATCCTACTGCATGTGGTGCCATGCTGCCTATTCAGAGTACAGACCTGATCCAGCCATCAGACGCAGCTGCTTCCGGTTTCTATGCTTCCAACCCAAACAACGTCTTCATCAACAACGCAGCCAGTGGCGGCTTCTCAGGCTTCACCTTCCCTACTCTCCCTAGAGCTGTTGGTGTGAGTGCCACACTTGTTGACTGCAAGGCTATACTCCTACTCCATCAACCCTGGTTTGTTGACATTTTCAGGAGTATGCAGGAACCAACATTGTGCCATTATCTCGTCCGTTGGGTCGTTTCGATGGCAACACCGTCCACTCAACAGGTACAAGGCTGTTGTGCCCCCATGCAACATGATGTTTCCTGCCGGCAATCAGATAAGACATGCTCTTCCGTGATGCAGGCTATTTCTGGATCATGGCAGGCGGCTTCTACTTTGGTGGCAGGCTCTGGATCAATCCTCAAGATGGCAACAAGCTGTACTACTCATCTGGGCGCTGGGAGTTTAATCCACTGTCAGTGTCAGGCATGCTTCCAAGCAGCTCCCAAGCAGCTCAACAACCTATGCACGAGGCACACCTCTTCATATAGTGAGCCTCAAGAAGCTGCAATGAGCCGCATCAAACCCATGTTGTGTGCACCGCCTACGCTCATGGGGATCTCCATGCTTCACATGCATCTTCTGACCCCAAACCCACAATTCCTGGCACTGACTCCAAGCTTGGCTTGCAAGCCTCAACCAGGCTGCTGCTGACCTCGCTGCCCCTAGCCTTTGTGTCTACAATCATTCACTTCCTCACTTCAAATGCTTCTATGCTGACAGCAATCAGCGCACAACAAGTATTATGCATTGTAAGAGGTTACCATACCTTACGTGTATTTGCTTTGCATTTTTGCCCACAGGGATGATAATGGGAAGGCTACTACCCACCTGTTAACCAACAACAAGGCATGGCTGGCTCAGTGGGGCGTTTCCCATTGGGGTCAGCGCGTGCAGGTCATTAATTGGGAAGCCCACGATTGCGTGCGGGGTGCAAATGTCTTTGGCGTTGCCCTTTTGAAGAATGCATTGATCAACGGCCGCAGCAACAACTACTGGGCGTTGTGAGTGATGCTCACTCACCGTGCTATCGTCAAGCTGTCATGGCAAGCATGGCAATACCATGTCATGTCACCTGCAAACAGGTACCCGGACCGCTTGTATGACCTGGCTCCCATCGCTGGGTTCCAGTGGTACGATACACGCGTACAAACAGTCCTCACCAACGTCACATTCAGGTGAGTAATGCCTCACCAGCAACTCACTGCAACAGTCACCAGGTTCACCCTCGTTCATTCTTTGCGTGCAGCAATTTTGTGTACCAACCACAGCTGCTGTCTATGCGCCAAGGTGTTTTCTACTCCATGGTGCGTGCGTTGCTTTCCTGCGCCATTTGCCAGCCAGGCCAGCAGCATACCAGGCTGCCAAGGCAACACGTCATTGTGATGGGTGCAGGTGCCGTCTGATGAGTTCAAGCCGTGTCACATCTCCACATCACGTGGCGTAACACTTAAGAACATCGATTGGAACGCACTGGTACGTCCAACACGTATCATGTTAGTATCATATGTACCATGTCAGTATCACCTAACAGGTACCTGGCATCTTAATATGTAGTTAGTGTCATATAACATGGGTATCAAGCCTAGCATGATTGCATCTTGATGATGCATGTCATGCTTGGGTACACACCCCCTGCTTGCCCTTTGCAGATTCACAACCCCGTCATGCAGACGGGATCCTCCCGGTACTTCAACTGGCTAGGTCAGTCTGCTGCTAGCTAAGAGCAAACACAGTCTATACTACGTGGTGTGGCATGGCAAGGCATATGACACCCACCATTGGCAATGTGTTGCAGATTGGGATGGAACAGTAACCCAACGCTTTAGGCCCACCGTGATTGCCTCTTGGCCGCGCTGGTGGCAGCTTGATGACGACTGTTACTATAAGTAAGTGCCTAACAGTTGTTGTTTGCCTTTGATCTTGCGCATGATCCTGGCGTCCATGTATCCTACTCACTTGCAGGCAAGAGTGGAACTCGTGGGTGTGCGATTGGTACCCATGGAGGACAGTTGCTCGCTTAGACATTCGCATCCCAGGCTACACAGCCCAGGTGTGCTGCATATGCTGTGGTGCGCCCGTGATATCCATGCCTGACTCCTGACTCTGCCGTGACATGTACAGGTTGACACTCAAGCCAACATCCCTCCTACTCAGGACAACTATGTTGGATATGTAAGTGCCATGTGCATGGCTTGCTCAGTACAGCTCTGGTGTAACACATTGCAACCTTTGTTGTTCACAGGTGGCTCAGTTTGGGCGCTGGAATGCAGATGCAAGAACCATGACCATCACCAGGAATGAGGTGCTTGAAGACCTTTGTCTCTACGATCAGCAGCAGAACATTGCTACTGACATATGAGAACAACATCCTCACAGCTCATGGTCTTCGCTGTCACAGGGGATCACTGGAGTGACTGGCACAGGAGGCTGGTATGTGCACTTCAACAATGGCGTCACCCCTTACTTCCGCATCTTCCTCACTCAAATCCCTGTGGGCACTTCCATCATGTTTGCTACCCGTTACCCTCCAGGTGGGTCATCCAGAAGTATTCCATTGGCTGCAAACACCGCGCCAATGTTCATTCTGCACCAAGTAACAAAATGTCCTTGTCGATGCTGCAGGCACTCAATTCAGCATCAGACGTAACTTTGTGTGGTACAACCAGTATAATTCCCAATTGACTCAGGCATCGAGCCTGGACCAGGTCATGGCCAGCACCACGGGGGAGCTGTTCTTTTTTGACGGAAGGCGACTGTACATCAAGCTGACAGACCCGGGTAGGCTCTTGTGGCTGGATGTTGCTTGTCCTTCTTGGCACAGCTAAACCCTCCCTTACATTTGTGTAGGTGATGCAAGCGTCGACCCAACTTTTTCTGCTGATGGGGCATCTGTGCCTGGCGCACGCTACTTCAGTCTCAGCTACGATGTCACAGCAACCAACCTCAACAACTGCCCCTTCGTGCAAGGTGGCCAGTTCTGCCCTATGCAGGTGTGCCTATGGCTTGAGCTACAGACCGCAGCTTGCTGTAAGGCCTGTGCACCAGCCACACCTTGGCATGCGCATCATTGACGTCACTGTCTGCACAGGCTGACCCTTCCAATGATATTCCTCCCAGTCTGCCAGCCAACTACAACTCGTGGGCTGAGCCATACTGCGCGGATGTTCCGCCTCCAGGTACGCCTCTGACCTATCCTATGTCTGTGTTCCGTGCTGGAGCAACCCATTGACTGTGCTCTGAGTGCTGTACAGGCACCTCCACATGCGCGCAACAAGTCACCTGGGGAAACTGCAACCAAGCTTGGATGACCCAAACAGGAAATCCTCACCTAACCAGCATTGGTGGCTACTGTGCAGGTATGTGCAGGTATGCTGATGTCAATATTTCCACTCGTTTCAATGAAGCTACAACTTACCTGGCCATATAAATGTGCAATGAGCATATCCTGCCCATGCCCATGCCCTTGCGTTGTGCAGTCAGCTGTGGTCGTTGCCAAGCAAATGACAGAGTGTGTGTTGATCGGCCTGTTCCCGGCGGCCTATCCGGTGAGTCTATGAGTCAGCCGTATGCTGTCGTGCTTCGTCTTGTTGAGGTCTGGTGCTCTAAAGACCAACTCCTTCCTGTCCCTGTAGGTGGGAACAGCTGTAGCCAACTGGCTCAGCTAGGCGGTTGCTATCAGTGGTGGATGAAAGCTGGCAACTTCTGTGGCAACTCGTGTGGCGCCTGCAACGGGCTGGGAGTTCCTTGCATAGACATGCCCCCCACAGGTAGCCCCTGCTGAAGTTGCAGTCCTCGAGCCGCTCAGCCCAAGTAGTAATCCATTGGAAGTACACCCTGCACATCTGCACTTCACCCTTGGCGCGTGTGTTTGCAGATGGCACCACTTGTGCCCAACGCAAATCCTGGGGTTCATGCTCTCAGCCTTGGATGGCAGCTGGAAGCTTTTGCCGTGCCAGCTGCGGAGCTTGCACTGTTCCTGGTCAACAGCAAGCCTCAGGGGCGTGTGTGGACCTGCAACCCTCTGGCGGCTACGACTGCAAGCAGCAGCAGACGTGGGGCCAGTGCTCAGCCTCTTGGCTTGTGCAGGGGTCGTTCTGCCAAGCCACCTGTGGCGTGTGTTCAACCTCAACTACCAACTGTGGAGATGTGCCACCTCCAGGTATGTACCACCCCTGGTTTGTTCAGCCTAGAACGTCATCCAATGGCATTGGTCAGGCTTGTCATCTGCGAGACAATGTCTAGACATTGTGCTACTAACATGTTATTGCTGTATGGCTTGCCTTCCTTCAGGGGGGTTTTCATGTGCCCAACAGAAGGAATGGGGCAAGTGTACACAGGCTTTCATGAGGGATGGCGGGTTCTGCAAGACTACATGCGGATTTTGTGGTTCCGCATGTGATGACAACCCACCCCCAGGTATGGACACTGGATGGATGGATGCCTTGACCTCAGTTCGTTTGCTCAGTTTTGTGCCATTGCGTTGGTTGTTGTCTCTGAATTCAGGTGGCTACAGCTGCGCCCAGCAAAAAGCGTGGGGCGCATGTACCCAGCCTTGGATGTCACAGGGCAACTTCTGCCGGAACACTTGTGGGACCTGTGGCACCTTCAGTGCGGCATCTTCATCTGGTCCTACAGTGCCCATGAACGGCACCCTGGAAGGCCCAGGAGCCAGCAATGGTTCGACCTTCAGCATCAGTTTCCCCATTGCCAGCAACTTCATTTCCAGCAACGTGGTATCAGGGACGAAGGGTCCTATTCAGATGGCCAATGACCGATCAGTGCTGCCCTCCCTGCTGCCCAACTTCACCTTGGACCAGCCGCTGGTCACCAGTGCCAGCCCTTACAAGCCTTCAGGCTCTGCATTCGTCTCTGCACAGCTCGTGGCTGCAGAGAGCGGCTTCCCTGGCAGTGGGGCCCTGACTGGCTTGACAGCAGCCCAAGATGTGGTGCAGGTGAGGTGGTGGTGATGATGTCGTGTTGCAGGCCCAGCGACATGGAAGGCAGCGGAGACAGCACGACACCCCACTTGTTCATTCCCTGTCACAGCATTATGACACTGCATTGTCATGCGTCGCAGTTGGGCTGGGCGGCATTGGATGGCCAGGACCCTTCAGACCCGCTTGCCCAGGCACCATTGGATAGGTACGACTACCCTGTGGACAGTGCTCCCACGCAAGTTTTCCCTCCCCTGAAACAAGCCTTTGACGTCCCTACTGTACAGCCTGCCGTCTACCCTCCTTTGCTGTTTCAACAAGACAGCTCCCCCTCTCCTCCTCACCCTCAGCCCAGCCCTACCCCTCCTCACCCTCAGCCCAGCCCCACTCCTCCTCACCCTCAGCCCAGCCCTACCCCTCCTCACCCTCAGCCCAGCCCTACCCCTCCTCACCCCAACCCTTCAAGCCCAAAGCGTGTTAGCCACAAGCCTCCGACGCTGCCGCCTCCCAAACCCCGCCTACCAGTGCCCTCTCGTGAGGCCAGCCCCCCCCCTTCCACAGCCAAGCTCCCATCTCATGCTCCAGCTACACAGCCTCACTCCAAGACGCCAGCTATGACGGCCTTGGGTGCAGGACGTCCCCCCAATGCACAACCGCGCCAGCCTAGCCCTGCTAAGCCAGCCAGCCCTCCCCCAGCTGTGTCCAGCCAGGCAGGCAGGTCGCTGCTTGCCACTGACGCGGGTCAGGTCTCTTCTGCGGCCCCGCCTCATGGCTACGGCTCTTGGGCAACGAAGCCAAAAGGGGACAGTGCTGTTCCGTTACCCCTTGACTCAGAATTTGTCATTGCGTCTGCTGGTGCCCCGCCTCCTGGCCTGCTGCTGGACTCCCCCTCTGCTCCCACCACCAAGTTGTGGAGCCTCAACGTCACCTTGCACAGTGTGCAGCTGTGCAGCCACAACTGCTCCCTCACTTCCCTGGAAGACAGCATGGCTGATGCAATCGTTGTGGCATTGCCGCCTCAGCCCAGCAACAACAGCACAGCAGCAACAGAAGCTGTGAAACTGCCGTTGTGTGACATGTGCACTGACAGCACCCGTGGCATGGGAGGGGTAACATGCAGCAGCTTCGTCAGCTGGGGAAAGTGTGCAGAGAGCTGGGCCGTGGAGAACAACATCTGCGACGCCTCATGCATGAGGTAAAGCGCTGCAGCTGGCTGTTTGTTGAATGACCACTCACGTAGTCTAGACCTTCCTGAATAGTCACCCTAACCGCAACAACTTCTCATCTGTTGCTGTGCTGTAAACCAGCTGTGGCTGTACATCACAAGCTCAAACACTGCACTGGACATGTTCAGGCTTACTACATGTTGCACCTAGCACCACGCTAGACAGCAGCACTTTCAGTTGCAAGAATAGCGCGAGTAATTAGGACGAGAGTGGGAGGGGCCCCATGCCTGTTAATCTAGGTTGGCAAACCTATCTGTTCATATGTGTAGGCTATGGTCGGCAGTATAGATTCATGCCTCTTGTGCCCCATTGCACTGCGCCCAGGTGTGTGGTGCGTGACGCGTGTTGGGACTTGCAGCCCCTCTACAGCAGCTGCCAGGAGATGCTGACAACCTTCAAGTGCACAGACCCTTTCCTCATCCAAGGTAACCTACTGGCTGCGCTGCCTTGCTTGCTGGGCTATACATGGCTCCCTACCTGTGGCTTTAATCCATGCACCTTGACGTTCACCTGTCCTGCAGGGGGCTGGTGCCGACAAACATGCGGATACTGCAGCCCACCAGACCCAGTGGAGCTAGGCTGTGTGCCAGTGGTGCCATGCACTAATGAGCTGCCACCTACGGAGACCTTAGCGAGTGCAGTGCCCTCAAACTCCACTCAATCCGGCCTACGCAACTGTCAGCAGCTGGCAGCAGCTGGTGGATGCTCAAGTGACCTTGTCGTAGCAGGGGGGTATTGCTTGGCTTCCTGCGGGCGCTGCAGCACCATAGTTTGAGGTGCATCTGATAGTGTTCAATTAGCTCTGTACATACCTCTATGCCTTTATCAAACTTGGCTGTTTAGCTCAGATGTAGCATCAACATTGTGGTAGGTTGTTCAATTCGTGGTCCAATGGCTGGTGTTTAGAATGTGTAGTTGCTCACTTGGGTGTGCATTTCAAATTCAAATCTAGTGGGCCTACTGGTAGGCTTCCTGCTAAGTTCACTGAGTGCATTGGCATTGTCATTGTACATGATGTAAAACTCATAGCAGAGTTGATTACAGCTGAAAATGCATGATGTGTGCAAAAGCAGTCACCACGGCCCAGGCATTGCCAAGCTCGATCTTAACAATGATCACTCAGCTGCTTGCCCACCCGCTGGTTTGCTTCCATGCCTGGGTTGCTTTGGTACATTACATTGGCATACATGCACACATGGTGATCCGGTACACCAGTTTTGGAGATATCCAGCATTTGCTCAGCATCCTCAGCACGCAAACTTTAAGCCTGCTGTTCCAGCTCTGACGCAGTCCACTTATCGTCGTCTACCACCTCGTTGTTAAAATGCCTGGGTTGCTTTGATGAATGACTTTGGCACATGCACACATGACAATCCGTTACGGTGGTTGGGGGTTACACCCTCCGCCAGCTGTACACCAACTCCGAGCCTACTCATCAGCTGCAGATTGCATTGTGTGAACTCTGACACCGTCTAGTTGTCATCGTCTAGCACTTCGTCAATGACCCCTTCTTCATCATCCACATAACCGTCCTCAGCTGTGTAGGCAGCGTTGTTGGTGAGCTGCGGGTTTGAGTAGCCAGCCCCCCTGGTGCCGCCCACCCGGTCGGCCACTGGCTCCACGCCCAGGGTCTGCGACAGGCAGGGCACACACAATAATTCAACTCAGCCATCTCTCTGTGGCATGCGTGAGAGGTCCGAACTGCCCTGCAGGCCAGGCAGCCTTGCAGCAGTGCAAAGCTTCATCACCGTCACCGCCACCACTTCCATCAACACTCAAAGTTTCATGCTGGGCATCATGCTCAGCTGCAGTGTATTGTTGGTGCTGGTGGCTGGCCAAGCATCACCATTTGTCTGGGACAGCGGTACGCAGCACAGCCTTCTTCCCTACACCTCGCTCAGTGCATCAGGGGTGTGAGGACAGGTCCCCCACCATTTGCCCCTCCCCACCCTTCATGCAGCCCTGTGTGTTCGGCTGCCCTTGGTGCTGCTGCAGCTACCTATCGCGGATCAGGCAAGATCATCAAACAGGGCGGCAGCAACATGCGGATGTCCTTGTTGCCACTGCCTCTGCTGCTGCTGCTGACGTGGCTCTGCCCCTCCTGTTGCCGCTGTCCAGCAGCTGGTGTGTGCCGTCGTACCTTGTACACATCGTCCACCATGCGCTGGTCAAGGTAGGGCGACAGGATGATGGCCCGGCTGCGCATCTGCTCTATCAGCTTGTACGCCTCCAGTGCATTGCGGGCCTCGTACCAATACTCGATCTGCAGGCCAAGCCGCAGCTGCATGAACGCACACCCTTGTCTTTCGCATGTGCACCATACTAAGGGATGTGGATGTGTTCTCTATCAAGGTCAGGATGTGTACTGTATGCCTCTGGACTCAGTTTTCACGGTGTGCAGGGCAGGCAAGCAAAGCAGGCTGTGGATCTAGCCAGCGGGGATGCTGGTTATGATGGTGCTCGCAGCGATGGGTAGGTTAGACAGCACATTGTGCACACACTGGAGGCAGCTGTGCCAATGTCCAATGCAGTCGCCATGCTGGGGGCTGCGGAGCAGGGGCTGGGGCTGCCACACAAGGGTGCTGGACATCAAGTGGGGAAAAGAGGCAGGCTGCATGGGGCATGTAGCTCCTAGTTTGCATGCGGCGGTGATGTGAACCACAGCCCTGACCATGAGGGCAAACACATCCCCCACGCGGATGCCGCTCTCCATGTCCTGACCCTCCCCGCCGGACGGCATGCTCTCCAGCAAAGCACTACACAGAGCCAGAGCCTGCTGGGGCTGTGTGGAGATGAGGCCCCGCGCGGCCACATACTTCTCAGCCGTGGCTATGCGCTGCTGGACCTGCATGCGGCCAAGGCAAGGCCAGGCAGCCTGCAGTGGAGCACTGCCACCGGCCTCACCAGCACTAGCTCTGCAGCATCACTAGCAGCGTGTGCAGCCACAAGAGAGGGCCGGCACGGCAAGGGGTGAAGGTCATGGTCAAGGTCATGGTCAAGGTCATGGTCAAGGTTACAGGGCTGGCAGGGAGGCCACCGCACGCTGGCCAGGGCGCTGTTACTGCTCACAGGGTGCTGCTGGGTACGCTACGCTGGCCACGCTGTTTGGTGACCTGTCCTCAACAACAGCGGCCTGCAGCCTCACTACAAGGCCGTTGCTGTCACAACCCGACACCAATGCCGCCAGCATTGCTGAACACGCCAGCTCAAGCTCGCAGCCGGCCACTGTCTAGGCGTGCATCCGGGTCCATGATGCTGTGGGTGTCAGCAGGTGTGGCATTCATGGTGGCGTCAGAGCAACTGGTGGCCTGCACCTGCTGCAGCCGCAAGTCCTTGTCCTCGCTCTTAGACTTGGCCAGGTACTTCACTGCCTCCCTCATGGCCTGCAGCCCGCAGCACAATAGGCAGGGAACACAGTCGCCCCCCGCCCCGCCCCGCCCCGCCCCGCCCCGCCCCGCCCGCCCCGCCCCGCCCCACCCCGCCCCGCCCCGCCCCGCCCCGCCCCGCCCCGCCCCGCCCCGCCCCGCCCCGCCCCGCCCCGCCCCGCCCCGCCCCGCCCCGCCCCGCCCCGCCCCGCCCCGCCCCGCCCCGCCCCGCCCCGCCCCGCCCCGCCCCGCCCCGCCCCGCCCCGCCCCGCCCCGCCCCGCCCCGCCCCGCCCCGCCCCGCCCCGCCCCGCCCCGCCCCGCCCCGCCCCGCCCCGCCCCGCCCCGCCCCGCCCCGCCCCGCCCCGCCCCGCCCCGCCCCGCCCCGCCCCGCCCCGCCCCGCCCCGCCCCGCCCGCCCGGCCCCGCCCCGCCCCGCCCCGCCCCGCCCCGCCCCGCCCCGCCCCGCCCCGCCCCGCCCCGCCCCGCCCCGCCCCGCCCCGCCCCGCCCCGCCCCGCCCCGCCCCGCCCCGCCCCGCCCCGCCCCGCCCCGCCCCGCCCCGCCCCGCCCCGCCCCGCCCCGCCCCGCCCCGCCCCCGCCCCGCCCCGCCCCGCCCCGCCCCGCCCCGCCCCGCCTTACCCCACCTGCAGTGCCTTCTCATAGTCCCTGTACTCGTCGATCTCTATCTGGGCACACGCCTCGTAGAAGGCTGCCAGGCTGTCCATAGCCTGCACACACACCAGCAGGCAACAGCAGCAGCACCAGCAGGGGTGGAGGGTGTCGGCCAGCAGCTGGTATGCTCCTGATACCACTGCTACTGGGAATGGTGGTGGTGGTGGTGGTGGTGGTGGTGGTGGTGGTGGTGCTGCTGCTGCTGCTGCTGCTCATCAGTTGTGGCAAAGCTGGTGTTCTAGGTGTTCCCTGAACCCTGCACCAAGGTGGCTGGCCAGGCTATGGCCAGAGGCGCCAGGAGCTCTGCTGCCACATGGAGGTGTGGCCATGGTTCCTGGGTTAGGTGCAGTCTTGCCTGGGCCTTGGTGTAGAAGCTGATGATGTTCTTCATGATGTCCGGGTCAGCATGCCAGTCCAGCGTCTGCAGGTAGTTTGCGGCCATGAGGTAGATCTCCTTCTGGCGCGACACGCCTGAGGCAAACACCCAGGCCACGCACCACAATGACGCAGCAGCAGCACCTGGGCGGAGGGTGGGGGTGGAGGGTGGAGGGTGGAGGGCGGAGGGTGGAGGGTGGAGGGTGGAGGGTGGAGGGTGGAGGGTGGAGGGTGGAGGGCGGAGGGCGGAGGGCGGAGGGCGGAGGGTGGAGGGTGGAGGGCGGAGGGCGGAGGGCGGAGGGTGGAGGGTGGAGGGTGGAGGGTGGAGGGTGGAGGGTGGAGGGTGGAGGGTGGAGGGTGGAGGGTGGAGGGCGGAGGGTGGAGGGTGGAGGGTGGAGGGTGGAGGGTGGAGGGTGGAGGGTGGAGGGTGGAGGGTGGAGGGTGGAGGGTGGAGGGTGGAGGGTGGAGGGTGGAGGGTGGAGGGTGGAGGGTGGAGGGTGGAGGGCGGAGGGCGGAGGGTGGAGGGTGGAGGGTGGAGGGCGGAGGGCGGAGGGCGGAGGGTGGAGGGTGGAGGGTGGAGGGTGGAGGGTGGAGGGTGGAGGGTGGAGGGTGGAGGGTGGAGGGTGGAGGGTGGAGGGTGGAGGGTGGAGGGTGGAGGGTGGAGGGTGGAGGGTGGAGGGCGGAGGGCAGGGCGGAGGGCGGAGGGCGGAGGGCGGAGGGCGGAGGGCGGAGGGCGGAGGGCGGAGGAATTCACCTGTGAAGAACACGATCTTCTCCGTGTCCCCGCTCCTCAGCAGCGCCTTCATCGCCTTCACCTTGTCACCAGCCTGCGCACCCAGCCAGCCAGGCGGGGCACCCCTGGCCTGCTTCTACACGGTTGGTCAATGACGCTGAGCAATTGCACCCAGCCATACACAACGTGGCTGCTAGGCTGCCCCTGCTGCTGCCCTGCTGCTGCCCCTGCTGCTGCCCCTGCTGCTGCTGCCCCCTGCTTCCTTGCTGCCCCTGCTTCCTTGCTGCCCCGGTAGCTCTTGCTCTCACCGCTACCACAAGGCCGGCTATGCTGCCTCCAGTCCACCTACCCACTGGTCACCTGGCCTCACCCCTGGCCTGCCAGTGCTTGCAGCCTGACCTGGGTGTACTTCTTGGCCGCCAGCTGCCAGTTGGCCTGGCGCTTGGCCACCTTTGCAATGCGTGTCAGCACCAGGGTGCGCTCCTCAGCGCTCACCACGTCCTTGCCTGGCGTCATGGCGTCCGCCATCTCCTGAGACCAGCAGAGGGGGCGACAGCAGCAGCAGCAGCAGCAGCAGCAGCAATGGAATGTGGAGCAGCAGGGGGCGGAACTGGGGCAGGGGCAGCAGGGGCTGGGGCAGCACGATAAGGGATAGGGCAGGGTAGGGTGGGCTGAGGTGGGGGCCAGATGCCAAGGTGCTTGCCCTGCGCCCTGCGCCCTGTGCCCTGTGCTGCGGTGCGCTGTGCCATGGCTCCATCACACCACACCCTGCTGCTTGGCGCTGCCTGCCCTGCTGCTGCCCTGAGCTGCCAGCGCTGCGCCCCGCCCCCTGCACTGACGTCAGTGATGACCACGTCGTGTTCCACACACAGCTCCAGCGCTCGAGAGTATTGCAGCGCCGCAATCAGCATGCGCACCGCCTTGTCAAAGTGGCCGTGCTGCATGAAGAACTCGGCGCACCTGCGGGGGCAGCGGGGGGCAGGCCAGGGCAGCGGGGGGCAGGCCAGGGCAGGGGTGTGGTGTGGTATGATGGACAGGCTAGGCGTCTGTACCCAGCGCTGAGCTGGCTGGCCCCACTAGGGCTGAACTCAGCTGCAGGGGCAAGGGGACCACAGCAGGGGCCGGGGCCGGGCCCAGGGCAATGGGCAGGGGGCGGCGGGCAGGGGTGATGGGCGGGGGGCAGGGGGCGGCGGGCAGGGGGCAGGGTGGGGCAGGGGGACGGGGCAAGAGGCAGGGGCTGGAGGCCACCTGGTGTATAGTGCGGGGTCAGAGCTGGCGCTGGTCAGGTCGTCCGTGATGTGCGTGAGCACGTCAAACAGCTGCGCAGCAAAGCACATGTCCACCGCCTTGCTCATCTTCCCGCCCTTCATGTACAGCATGGCGGCGCGCTCGTGCTCCCCCTGCACCCGGTGCCAGCAGCAGCGCAGCCAGAGGCTACCAGCAGGCAGGCAGGGCGCCACCACCAGACTCACTCCGCCTCACCCTGCAGCCACACAGCCCTGCAGCCAGCCAGCAGCGCTCAAAGGCCTCGCCCTGACCCCTGCGGCTGCTTAGCCAGCTGGCAGCCAGGTGTGGGCAGTAGCACCTTCACCACCCTCACCCTTCACCCAGTGTCCCTTAGCACCCAGCAGGCAGGCCACACAGGCGCCCCTTACCCTCACCACCCTCACCACCTGGACAGCACCGTATGCAACAGGCAGGCATCAGCAGCCGCAGACCGTCTGCCAGCCTGCCCGCCAGCCAGCCTGTCCGTCAGCAAACCAGTCCAACTCAAGGCAAGGTGGGGCACACAGCCGCAAGGTCAGCTGCGCAGCTGCTTCATCATCAAACATATGAGCCATGTCCAATCTGCATCCTTGCGGCCACCTCGCGAGTCACACCTTCTCATTGAGGTAGTCCGCGGCTTCCACCATCACCGCCGGCGTGCTCTTCAGTGCAAGGTTTACGAGTTCGCTGTCCAGCTCGTACCGTTTGGCCAGGCGCACGCCGTGGCTGTAGCGCCGGGCCAGGGCAAAGAACTTTATGGCCTCGCTGACCCGCTCCGCAGCTTCATATTGGCGCGCGAGGTGGAAGGCGGCGGCAGGGTCCCCGGTGCGCGCCACCTGCAGCCAGGAGCCAGGCAGCACCCTTAGCTGGGCCAGAGCCCCACACATTGAGCCATCTCGCTAGCTCCCGCTGCCCAGCCTTACAATGCCCTTAGCATGGGAACCCTTCCCTAGCAGCGGACTTCAACCTCGCTCGTTGCAATGGATAGAGAGGCCGCACTTGCAGTCGGGGGTCGCGGTCATACTACTCTTCCCCGCGCCCACCTCCTCCTCTGCTGCTGTGTAGTTTTTGGAGTAGCAGTGGATGCGGACAATGGACAGCGTGTCGCCGGCCTTGTCGTAGCAGGCGAGTGCACGGGACACGTCGCCACGGCTCTCGCAATAACGCGCCCACCAAATGGTCAGCTGCTTGTTGTCCTCCTGCACACCAGGGCCCGCGCTGCCAAGTTCTCACACAATTCAGACTTCGTCTCGCTCTGTGATCGCAGACGCGTCGACGGCGCGGCCTCGGCTCGCACCCAGCAGCCTCAGCCAGCAGCGGCCAGCCCGCGACCTGGCCCAGCTGCCACGCCGATGCCTGTTCGAAGCGACGCGGCACCCGCACGGGGCCCACAACCCGGCCTGGCCTGCACCTGCTTGTTGATGTAGGTTTCCAGCTCGTCCAGCATCCCGCCCTGGTAATACATGCGGGTCACCTCCACGGCGCCGCAGTCCGCCGCCTCAAAATGCTTCACGGCTCCAAGGTAGTCCCCCACCTTCTCCAGGTGCTGAAGCCAGGGAGGCAGAGCAGGCACGGGGCCGTTGTGGTGAGGTGAGGCGCAGGCGGGGCAGGCAACCCTGGCTGTGACGGCTGTGCTGGTCTGTGCTGGACTGTGCTGGACTGTGCTGGTCTGCTGCACCAAGTGCTGCCCAGACAGCGATCAAGGTGACAGCCGGCGCAGCAAAGAAAGGCTGAAAGAAAGACTACGTCCTCGCCGTCGGGTGTGCATCAAGGGAGGGAAGAAGTCCTTAGGGGGTGCCCTTGCTACCCTCCCACCAGGGACTGCCGGCGCAGAAACAAAGTGGAGACAGATACGGAGCCAGTGTCAGCAGCGGCTGGAGCTGCTAGTGGAGCTGTGGTGTGAGGCGCAGCGGCAGCGCTGTCACCTGGGCATAGGCGTAGTGGGTGGTGCGCAAGTGGATGCGGTCGCTCTTCTCCGCCACCTCAAGCGCCTTCTCCCACTGGCCGCACGCCTGCAGGCCCCACATCACACATCACACATCACACCCCACCCTGGACCTTGTGAGCAGGGAGGAGGAGGGTACTCATACTGGCTGCTTAGTTCAGCAGGGCAGCAGGCAGAGCCCACAAGGCCTGATCTGTCAGCCCTGCAAGCCAAGCAGGTGAGCACCACCAGCAGCAGCGGTGGCAACAGCAGCAGTGGCAGCAGCAGCGGCGGCAACAGCAACTGCAACAGCAGCAGTGGCAGCGGCTGCGGTGGCAACAATAGCAACGGCGGTGGGCGGCGGAGGTGCCGGAGCAGCAGCAGCAGCGAGGGCAGCAAGGTTTGTTGCCTTAGTGGGTTGGCTGGGCCTGGTCACCCGCCTGGTAGAGTTTGTTGAGGAGGTCGTAGCGCTCCGCCGCTACGTACAGCTTGCGTGCGTCCTCCATCATGCCCAGGTGCACAGCCACCTGCAGGGCAGCCGGCAGGACCCTGGCGCCCTGGCCTGCAGGCCTGGCCCTCAGCAGCAACAGGGCGACCACAGGGCGGCCACAGTGCAGGAGCCGGGCAGGAGGGCAGGGCAGGAGGGGAGGGGGCGCAGGCTGGGTCGCTGGCTGGCTGTGATGCCCCCTGTAAAGGCCAGACTGTAGCCACAGCGGCAGGAGGGCAGCAGGAGGGGCAGCAGGAGGGGCAGCAGGAGGGCAGGGCAGCAGGCCAGGGGGATGTAAGGGCAGCAGGCCAGGATGAGGGCAGCAGAGCAGCTGGGCTGTCTAGCTGTGGGCTCACTGTTGCTACACGCGCGTCCAGCTCGTCAATGCCGCGCGCCTCCCTGACTGCCCGGGCGCCTCGAGTGTGCTGCAGGTTGCCCAGGCAGTGCTCTGCAGGCCAGGCAGTGCACAGGACAGGACAGGGGAGGGCAGCGCGCAACAGCGGGTGGGTGGTGCAGCCTGAGTCAGGCCATGCAGCTGGTCAGACTAAGGCAGCCTCACAGGCAGCTACTAGGGAGGCAGCAGGGGTGGGGAAGTCGAGAGGAGGGCGGCAGCCGCAGAGGAGGGCGGCAGCCGAGGCAGGGCAGGGCAGCAGCGAGAGGAGGGCGCAGCGAGAGGAGGGCGGCAGCCGCAAGCATGGCAGCAAAGGGGGGGGGGGGCGGTGCGGTGGCAGGGGGGGCGGTCAGGGGGGCGCCAAGTGCAGCAGGGGGCAGCCTATGACAGTCGGAGCTGGTGGCTCAGAGGGGGTGCCAGCCTGCACTCCACCTGTCCCCCACGACCCCCTCCTATCCCCCTCCCGGCCCCTCCCGACCTCCTCCCGCCCCCCTCCCGCCCCCCCTGCTGACCCCCTCCCGCCCCCTTTACCGGCCACGTCTAGGCGCTTGTTCTTGATGCACAAGTGTGTCATGTTCTCCCACACCGCCGGGTTCTTGATGGCCTGGCGCCAGCAGCAGGCAGTGGGCAGCAGGCGGTGGGAAGGCTAAGGAACAGAGCCAGGCCCGGCAGGGTGGGAGGGCAGCAGGTCGGAGGCTGGGTCCTGTGGAGCCGTGGGCTGTGAACGTCTGCTGCTGCCGCTGCCACCTCCTGCTGCTGCACCGCTGCTTAATCACCCAGATCGCACCGCTGCCTAGTCACTCAGATCCCACCGCTGTCTAGTCACTCAGATCGCACCGCTGCCTAGTCACTCAGATCGCACCGCTGCCTAGTCACTCAGATCGCACCGCTGCCTAGTCACTCAGATCGCACCGCTGCCTAGTCACTCAGATCGCACCGCTGCCTAGTCACTCAGATCGCACCGCTGCCTAGTCACTCAGATCGCACCGCTGCCTAGTCACTCAGATCGCACCGCTGCCTAGTCACTCAGATCGCACCGCTGCCTAGTCACTCAGATCGCACCGCTGCCTAGTCACTCAGATCACACCGCTGCCTAGTCACTCAGATCACACCGCTGCCTAGTCACTCAGATCGCACCGCTGCCTAGTCACTCAGATCACACCGCTGCCTAGTCACTCAGATCGCACCGCTGCCTAGTCACTCAGATCACACCGCTGCCTAGTCACTCAGATCGCACCGCTGCCTAGTCACTCAGATCGCACCGCTGCCTAGTCACTCAGATCGCACCGCTGCCTAGTCACTCAGATCGCACCGCTGCCTAGTCACTCAGATCGCACCGCTGCCTAGTCACTCAGATCGCACCGCTGCCTAGTCACTCAGATCACACCGCTGCCTAGTCACTCAGATCACACCGCTGCCTAGTCACTCAGATCGCACCGCTGCCTAGTCACTCAGATCGCACCGCTGCCTAGTCACTCAGATCGCACCGCTGCCTAGTCACTCAGATCGCACCGCTGCCTAGTCACTCAGATCGCACCGCTGCCTAGTCACTCAGATCACACCGCTGCCTAGTCACTCAGATCACACCGCTGCCTAGTCACTCAGATCGCACCGCTGCCTAGTCACTCAGATCACACCGCTGCCTAGTCACTCAGATCGCACCGCTGCCTAGTCACTCAGATCACACCGCTGCCTAGTCACTCAGATCGCACCGCTGCCTAGTCACTCAGATCGCACCGCTGCCTAGTCACTCAGATCGCACCGCTGCCTAGTCACTCAGATCGCACCGCTGCCTAGTCACTCAGATCGCACCGCTGCCTAGTCACTCAGATCGCACCGCTGCCTAGTCACTCAGATCGCACCGCTGCCTAGTCACTCAGATCACACCGCTGCCTAGTCACTCAGATCACACCGCTGCCTAGTCACTCAGATCGCACCGCTGCCTAGTCACTCAGATCACACCGCTGCCTAGTCACTCAGATCGCACCGCTGCCTAGTCACTCAGATCACACCGCTGCCTAGTCACTCAGATCGCACCGCTGCCTAGTCACTCAGATCGCACCGCTGCCTAGTCACTCAGATCGCACCGCTGCCTAGTCACTCAGATCGCACCGCTGCCTAGTCACTCAGATCGCACCGCTGCCTAGTCACTCAGATCGCACCGCTGCCTAGTCACTCAGATCACACCGCTGCCTAGTCACTCAGATCACACCGCTGCCTAGTCACTCAGATCGCACCGCTGCCTAGTCACTCAGATCGCACCGCTGCCTAGTCACTCAGATCGCACCGCTGCCTAGTCACTCAGATCGCACCGCTGCCTAGTCACTCAGATCGCACCGCTGCCTAGTCACTCAGATCACACCGCTGCCTAGTCACTCAGATCACACCGCTGCCTAGTCACTCAGATCGCACCGCTGCCTAGTCACTCAGATCACACCGCTGCCTAGTCACTCAGATCGCACCGCTGCCTAGTCACTCAGATCACACCGCTGCCTAGTCACTCAGATCGCACCGCTGCCTAGTCACTCAGATCGCACCGCTGCCTAGTCACTCAGATCGCACCGCTGCCTAGTCACTCAGATCGCACCGCTGCCTAGTCACTCAGATCGCACCGCTGCCTAGTCACTCAGATCGCACCGCTGCCTAGTCACTCAGATCGCACCGCTGCCTAGTCACTCAGATCGCACCGCTGCCTAGTCACTCAGATCGCACCGCTGCCTAGTCACTCAGATCGCACCGCTGCCTAGTCACTCAGATCACACCGCTGCCTAGTCACTCAGATCGCACCGCTGCCTAGTCACTCAGATCACACCGCTGCCTAGTCACTCAGATCGCACAGCCGCACAGCTGGCCGCTGTCACCAAAGCCTGGGTAGGTGCCAACCAGTGTTTTTTTTTTAACGCTATATATAGCGATCGCTATAAAAAGCGACATTTCAGAGGGCTCCGTGCGCTATGGATTGGACCCCTTGCGGACTGTGCTATAGCGCATCGCGTTATAAAAAGTGAACGTTGTACTGCAGCCGCAGCTCGGCTAAGAGCCGCAATATGGATAAGCGCCGCAGTCCCGATGGCTGAGGGCCGTGCCCGCCGAGGGTATAGCGATGGTGCCTACTTACAAGCCAGGGTTACTGGAGTTGTGGAAAACATCAACCAGCATTTCTGCAGCCCGCACCCAGAAGTACAAGCAGCTTTGCCACAGCCTTGCGGAAGCCAGCAGAGCGGCTGGTGCGTGACATCAGGTCCTTGGTGTCCTACTTTGACACAGCCTCCACTGACCTCACAGACCTCCCTACTCTCTTGGCAGCCTGCGGGCTCTTGTGTGCCAAAGCCGTGCCATCTTTGTCGAGGACCTTATGCAGGAGGTGGCCCTGACGGCCAACAAGATCACTGCCATGTACTCAGGCCCCTCCCCCTTCTCTGCACTGGACTTTCCTGAGCTGACAGCCTTCACCAATGTGGCAGGACCTGGCAGCTGCCTGGTGTACAACGGCTCTGGCCATTTGGCATTGCAGCCGCATAAGAGTGGCAGTATGACAGTGCAATCAGATGAGGCTGACAGTGACAGTGGAGGAGGTAGGCAGCAGGCAGGCAGCAGCAGACATGGAGACAACGTTTGGTGAGAATGAGGAGGAGGAGGGAGGCAGTGAGCTAGGCAGTGAGCCGGTGCAGCTGTACGCCATCCCCCCAAAAGGCGCCGGGCTGCTTTAGTGCCAGCCAGTGACTTCCAGCAGCATGTCGACAGTGCCAAGCAGGAGCTGGCAGCAACAGCAGATGCTGTGGTACGTGACCTACACAGCCGCTTCCTCCCACCGAAGCATGCCAAAGGACTGGCTGTTGTGTACGCCCACTACTGGGACAAGCAGCCCAGCGATGAAGACTTCCTTGAGCGCCTGGCCATTGTCAAGGCCCGGTACTGCATGGACACGACCCTGGCTAACGGCCAACTGGCGCCAGCCTTGTTGGAGCAGCAAAAGCTATCTGCTATCCCAGCAATCAGCATTTGTGGAAGTCATGCGCTGCCAAGCTGCACACCGTGTGGAGCAGCAGCCAACCCAGCCATGGAGACCACCAAGCTGTAGCGCTACCTGGCTGGCCAACCCATCACCAAGGCTGACATCTCAGAGTACATTAAGCTGGCAGAGCTTGCTCTGGTCATGACACCAGGCTCAGTGGAGGAGGAGCGCATGTTCTCAGCCATGGCTTACCTCAAAGATGACACCCGCAACAGGCTGCAAGAGTGCCACTTGAATGTGTGCGTCCATGTCTTCAGCAGCAATCAATTTGATTTGGACACATTCCCAGATGAGCGTGCCATTAGCAAGTGGCTGGATAACGCTGCTGTGCGTGGGCGCTACCGCCTTTGATTGGGCCTATTGCTTTAAATTGACATTTTTGTTGTGCGCTATGGGGCCCAATAGGGCCGCGCTATGAACATGACAGTCCCAATCTGAGCCATGACACTTTGTGCTATGAAATTGGAAAGAGGCCAAATGAAAAAAAAAACACTGGTGCCAACCCTACCCCTGACCCCGCCCCCCCCCAGCCCCTGCCCCTCCTGCCCCATCCCCTGCTCCATGCGCCCCTAGCAGTGCAGCCATAGCCTGAGTGGACCTGCGGCGCCTCACAGCCCGGGTCAGGTCGGGTGAGGCCATCCGTCACTGTGCTGCTGCTGCTGCTGGCCCTGCTGCTGCTGGCCCTGCTGCTGCTGCTGCTGCTGCTGGCCCTGCTGCTGCTGCTGCTGGCCCTGCTGCTGCTGCTGCTGGCCCTGCTGCTGCTGCTGGTGCATCAGACCACCTTGATGGCTCGGAATGCCTCGTCCATGTTGCCCGTGGCCAGGTGGTAGGAGAAGTCGAGCAACGCTGTCTTTGTGGCGTGGTCTCCCTCCTAACCAGGGCAAGGCAGTGGACAGCCGTGTCGGGTCGTGTGGAGTCAGGACGGGTGGGGTGGTGCTGGGCGGGGTGGGTCAGCACAGGGCGGAGGGGCCAGGGCAGCGTGGGTTGGGTTGGGTTGGGTTGGGTCAGGTGGTAAGAGGCGTCACGCGGCTGGCATCCACTCATGAGTCATGAGGTGAGAGGCGAGGCGAGGTGGGTTGCGGCAGGGTGCTGATGAGAGTCAGGATGCAGGTGAGAGGTCAGCAGTGAGTCCTCGTGGGGGCAGCAGGCGTGTACCCCACCCCTTTGGGTGGTGACCCCCCACCCCACCTCACCCCGCTAGGCCCTGGCCCTGGCCCCACCTGCATGCCTGCAAAGCCGCGCATCAACACCCGGGCAATGTTGGAAGCTGATGCCGCCGCAGACTGGCCAGACAGGGGCAGCAGGGCAGGCTTGTTGACCACCAGGTGGGGCGCCTGGATGGCTATCAGGCTCTTTGCACCTGATCTCCCACACACCAGCGCACACAGGAGGGGCAGGCGGGCAGCAGGTAGCAGGCAGGCGGCAGGTGGCAGTAGCAGTCAGGCAGGCAAACAGTGGCGCTTGCGGCAGTAGTAGGTAGGTATGCAGCAGCAGCAGCAGCAGCAGGGAGGCGGCAGTGGGTGGGTGGGTGGGCGACCTCCCTTGCGGGCCCCCTGTGCCGCACCAGTGCCATCCAGTGGCTGGTACTCCTGCAGCAGCACGCCATGGTCCGGGCTCACGAACAGCAGCGCCACCTCTGCCACCACGCCCTCACTGCCCAGCATGTCCTCGCCTGGCCGTGACACCGCCTGCAGGCCAGGCAGGCAGCAGCGAAATCTGGGGACGAGGAGGAGGAGGAGGAGGAGGAGGAGGAGGAGGAGGAGGAGGAGGAGGAGGAGGAGGAGGAGGAGGAGGAGGAGGAGGAGGAGGAGGAGGGGTTCAGGGGCAGGGCGGAGCTGGTGACGCTCCTCAGGCGCCAGTCACCTCTAGCTAGGTTTCCAGAGGCAGGGCTGACACTGGGCAGATGAGCAGGCGGGTGGGGAGGTGTGGGTGAACGGAGGGTTGGTGAATGGGCCAGGGTGGGTCTTGCAGCACATGAGGGGGTGGGGTGCTGTAGTGCAGTGCAAGCAGGAGGCCGTGCATGAGGCCCGGGGTAGGTCCTTGGCCCCCTGTGCAGCGCCCCCTCCCCCTCACCTACCAGGGTTTGCACGGCCAGCACCTTACTCTCCACGCTGTCCCAGGCCATGACCTGCGGGATGCGGTTGTCCTGCAGCCAGCACCACAACACCACACCCAGCCGCACCTCACCACCATCCCTGCCCGCCCCTGCCCGCCCCTGCCCGCCCCTGCCCCTCCCTGCCCGCCCCTGCCCGTCCCTGCCCGCCCCTGCCTCTCCCTGCCCGCCCCTGCCCCTCCCTGCCCGCCCCTGCCTCTCCCTGCCCGCCCCTGCCCCTCCCTGCCCGCCCCTGCCTCTCCCTGCCCCTCCCTGCCCGCCCCTTGCCTCTCCCTGCCCGCCCCTGCCCGCCCCTGCCCCTCCCTGCCCGCCCCTGCCCTCCCTGCCCGCCCCTGCCCCTCCCTGCCCGCCCCTGCCCGCCCCTGCCCGCCCCTGCCTCTCCCTGCCCGCCCCTGCCCTCCCTGCCCGCCCCTGCCCGTCCCTGCCCGCCCCTGCCTCTCCCTGCCCGCCCCTGCCCCTCCCTGCCCGCCCCTGCCTCTCCCTGCCCGCCCCTGCCCCTCCCTGCCCGCCCCTGCCTCTCCCTGCCCCTCCCTGCCCGCCCCTGCCCCTCCCTGCCCGCCCCTGCCTCTCCCTGCCCGCCCCTGCCCCTCCCTGCCCGCCCCTGCCCCTCCCTGCCCGCCCCTTGCCTCTCCCTGCCCGCCCCTGCCCGCCCCTGCCCCTCCCTGCCCGCCCCTGCCCGCCCCTGCCCCTCCCTGCCCGCCCCTGCCCTCCCTGCCCGCCCCTGCCTCTCCCTGCCCGCCCCTGCCCGCCCCTGCCCTCCCTGCCCGCCCCTGCCCCTCCCTGCCTGCCCCTGCCCGCCCCTGCCCTCCCTGCCCGCCCCTGCCTCTCCCTGCCCGCCCCTGCCCGCCCCTGCCCTCCCTGGCCGTCCCTGCCCGCCCCTTGCCTCTCCCTGCCCGCCCCTGCCCGCCCCTGCCCCTCCCTGCCCGCCCCTGCCCCTCCCTGCCCGCCCCTGCCCGTCCCTGCCCGCCCCTGCCCGTCCCTGCCCGCCCCTGCCCCTCCCTGCCCGCCCCTGCCTCTCCCTGCCCGCCCCTGCCCCTCCCTGCCCGCCCCTGCCCCTCCCTGCCCGCCCCTGCCCGCCCCTGCCCCTCCCTGCCCGCCCCTGCCCGCCCCCGCCCGCCCCTGCCCCTCCCTGCCTGCCCCTGCCCGTCCCTGCCCGCCCCTGCCTCTCCCTGCCCGCCCCTGCCCCTCCCTGCCCGCCCCTGCCTCTCCCTGCCCGCCCCTGCCCCTCCCTGCCCGCCCCTGCCTCTCCCTGCCCCTCCCTGCCCGCCCCTTGCCTCTCCCTGCCCGCCCCTGCCCGCCCCTGCCCCTCCCTGCCCGCCCCTGCCTCTCCCTGCCCGCCCCTGCCCTCCCTGCCCGCCCCTGCCTCTCCCTGCCCGCCCCTGCCCTCCCTGCCCGCCCCTGCCCCTCCCTGCCCGCCCCTGCCCGCCCCTGCCCGCCCCTGCCCCTCCCTGCCCGCCCCTGCCCGCCCCTGCCTCTCCCTGCCCCTCCCTGCCCGCCCCTTGCCTCTCCCTGCCTCTCCCTGCCCCTCCCTGCCCGCCCCTGCCTCTCCCTGCCCGCCCCTGCCCCTCCCTGCCCGCCCCTGCCCCTCCCTGCCCGCCCCTGCCTCTCCCTGCCCGCCCCTGCCCCTCCCTGCCCGCCCCTGCCCGCCCCTGCCCGCCCCTGCCCGCCCCTGCCCCTCCCTGCCCGCCCCTGCCCGCCCCTGCCCCTCCCTGCCCGCCCCTGCCCTCCCTGCCCGCCCCTGCCTCTCCCTGCCCGCCCCTGCCCGCCCCTGCCCTCCCTGCCCGCCCCTGCCCCTCCCTGCCTGCCCCTGCCCGCCCCTGCCCTCCCTGCCCGCCCCTGCCTCTCCCTGCCCGCCCCTGCCCGCCCCTGCCCTCCCTGGCCGTCCCTGCCCGCCCCTTGCCTCTCCCTGCCCGCCCCTGCCCGCCCCTGCCCCTCCCTGCCCGCCCCTGCCCCTCCCTGCCCGCCCCTGCCCGTCCCTGCCCGCCCCTGCCCGTCCCTGCCCGCCCCTGCCCCTCCCTGCCCGCCCCTGCATCTCCCTGCCCGCCCCTGCCCCTCCCTGCCCGCCCCTGCCCCTCCCTGCCCGCCCCTGCCCGCCCCTGCCCCTCCCTGCCCGCCCCTGCCCGCCCCCGCCCGCCCCTGCCCCTCCCTGCCTGCCCCTGCCCGTCCCTGCCCGCCCCTGCCCGCCCCTGCCCCTCCCTGCCCGCCCCTGCCCGCCCCCGCCCGCCCCTGCCCCTCCCTGCCTGCCCCTGCCCGTCCCTGCCCGTCCCTGCCCGCCCCTGCCTCTCCCTGCCCCTCCCTGCCCGCCCCTGCCTCTCCCTGCCCGCCCCTGCCCCTCCCTGCCCGCCCCTGCCCGCCCCTGCCTCTCCCTGCCCCTCCCTGCCCGCCCCTTGCCTCTCCCTGCCCGCCCCTGCCCGCCCCTGCCCCTCCCTGCCCGCCCCTGCCCTCCCTGCCCGCCCCTGCCCCTCCCTGCCCGCCCCTGCCCGCCCCTGCCCGCCCCTGCCTCTCCCTGCCCGCCCCTGCCCTCCCTGCCCGCCCCTGCCCGTCCCTGCCCGCCCCTGCCTCTCCCTGCCCGCCCCTGCCCCTCCCTGCCCGCCCCTGCCTCTCCCTGCCCGCCCCTGCCCCTCCCTGCCCGCCCCTGCCTCTCCCTGCCCCTCCCTGCCCGCCCCTGCCCGCCCCTGCCCCTCCCTGCCCGCCCCTGCCCGCCCCCGCCCGCCCCTGCCCCTCCCTGCCTGCCCCTGCCCGTCCCTGCCCGCCCCTGCCTCTCCCTGCCCGCCCCTGCCCCTCCCTGCCCGCCCCTGCCTCTCCCTGCCCGCCCCTGCCCCTCCCTGCCCGCCCCTGCCTCTCCCTGCCCCTCCCTGCCCGCCCCTTGCCTCTCCCTGCCCGCCCCTGCCCGCCCCTGCCCCTCCCTGCCCGCCCCTGCCTCTCCCTGCCCGCCCCTGCCCTCCCTGCCCGCCCCTGCCTCTCCCTGCCCGCCCCTGCCCTCCCTGCCCGCCCCTGCCCCTCCCTGCCCGCCCCTGCCCGCCCCTGCCCGCCCCTGCCCCTCCCTGCCCGCCCCTGCCCGCCCCTGCCTCTCCCTGCCCCTCCCTGCCCGCCCCTTGCCTCTCCCTGCCTCTCCCTGCCCCTCCCTGCCCGCCCCTGCCTCTCCCTGCCCGCCCCTGCCCCTCCCTGCCCGCCCCTGCCCCTCCCTGCCCGCCCCTGCCTCTCCCTGCCCGCCCCTGCCCCTCCCTGCCCGCCCCTGCCCGCCCCTGCCCGCCCCTGCCCGCCCCTGCCCCTCCCTGCCCGCCCCTGCCCGCCCCTGCCCCTCCCTGCCCGCCCCTGCCCTCCCTGCCCGCCCCTGCCTCTCCCTGCCCGCCCCTGCCCGCCCCTGCCCTCCCTGCCCGCCCCTGCCCCTCCCTGCCTGCCCCTGCCCGCCCCTGCCCTCCCTGCCCGCCCCTGCCTCTCCCTGCCCGCCCCTGCCCGCCCCTGCCCTCCCTGGCCGTCCCTGCCCGCCCCTTGCCTCTCCCTGCCCGCCCCTGCCCGCCCCTGCCCCTCCCTGCCCGCCCCTGCCCCTCCCTGCCCGCCCCTGCCCGTCCCTGCCCGCCCCTGCCCGTCCCTGCCCGCCCCTGCCCCTCCCTGCCCGCCCCTGCATCTCCCTGCCCGCCCCTGCCCCTCCCTGCCCGCCCCTGCCCCTCCCTGCCCGCCCCTGCCCGCCCCTGCCCCTCCCTGCCCGCCCCTGCCCGCCCCCGCCCGCCCCTGCCCCTCCCTGCCTGCCCCTGCCCGTCCCTGCCCGCCCCTGCCCGCCCCTGCCCCTCCCTGCCCGCCCCTGCCCGCCCCCGCCCGCCCCTGCCCCTCCCTGCCTGCCCCTGCCCGTCCCTGCCCGTCCCTGCCCGCCCCTGCCTCT
Organism: Haematococcus lacustris; assembly: GCA_030144725.1. NCBI lineage: Eukaryota > Viridiplantae > Chlorophyta > Chlorophyceae > Chlamydomonadales > Haematococcaceae > Haematococcus > Haematococcus lacustris. The sequence goes on from JASKMD010000017.1 coordinate 10,479,102, forward strand.
CCCTGCCCCTCCCTGCCCGCCCCTGCCTCTCCCTGCCCGCCCCTGCCCCTCCCTGCCCGCCCCTGCCCGCCCCTGCCTCTCCCTGCCCCTCCCTGCCCGCCCCTTGCCTCTCCCTGCCCGCCCCTGCCCGCCCCTGCCCCTCCCTGCCCGCCCCTGCCCTCCCTGCCCGCCCCTGCCCCTCCCTGCCCGCCCCTGCCCGCCCCTGCCCGCCCCTGCCTCTCCCTGCCCGCCCCTGCCCTCCCTGCCCGCCCCTGCCCGTCCCTGCCCGCCCCTGCCTCTCCCTGCCCGCCCCTGCCCCTCCCTGCCCGCCCCTGCCTCTCCCTGCCCGCCCCTGCCCCTCCCTGCCCGCCCCTGCCTCTCCCTGCCCCTCCCTGCCCGCCCCTGCCCGCCCCTGCCCCTCCCTGCCCGCCCCTGCCCGCCCCCGCCCGCCCCTGCCCCTCCCTGCCTGCCCCTGCCCGTCCCTGCCCGCCCCTGCCTCTCCCTGCCCGCCCCTGCCCCTCCCTGCCCGCCCCTGCCTCTCCCTGCCCGCCCCTGCCCCTCCCTGCCCGCCCCTGCCTCTCCCTGCCCCTCCCTGCCCGCCCCTTGCCTCTCCCTGCCCGCCCCTGCCCGCCCCTGCCCCTCCCTGCCCGCCCCTGCCTCTCCCTGCCCGCCCCTGCCCTCCCTGCCCGCCCCTGCCTCTCCCTGCCCGCCCCTGCCCTCCCTGCCCGCCCCTGCCCCTCCCTGCCCGCCCCTGCCCGCCCCTGCCCGCCCCTGCCCCTCCCTGCCCGCCCCTGCCCGCCCCTGCCTCTCCCTGCCCCTCCCTGCCCGCCCCTTGCCTCTCCCTGCCTCTCCCTGCCCCTCCCTGCCCGCCCCTGCCTCTCCCTGCCCGCCCCTGCCCCTCCCTGCCCGCCCCTGCCCCTCCCTGCCCGCCCCTGCCTCTCCCTGCCCGCCCCTGCCCCTCCCTGCCCGCCCCTGCCCGCCCCTGCCCGCCCCTGCCCGCCCCTGCCCCTCCCTGCCCGCCCCTGCCCGCCCCTGCCCCTCCCTGCCCGCCCCTGCCCTCCCTGCCCGCCCCTGCCTCTCCCTGCCCGCCCCTGCCCGCCCCTGCCCTCCCTGCCCGCCCCTGCCCCTCCCTGCCTGCCCCTGCCCGCCCCTGCCCTCCCTGCCCGCCCCTGCCTCTCCCTGCCCGCCCCTGCCCGCCCCTGCCCTCCCTGGCCGTCCCTGCCCGCCCCTTGCCTCTCCCTGCCCGCCCCTGCCCGCCCCTGCCCCTCCCTGCCCGCCCCTGCCCCTCCCTGCCCGCCCCTGCCCGTCCCTGCCCGCCCCTGCCCGTCCCTGCCCGCCCCTGCCCCTCCCTGCCCGCCCCTGCATCTCCCTGCCCGCCCCTGCCCCTCCCTGCCCGCCCCTGCCCCTCCCTGCCCGCCCCTGCCCGCCCCTGCCCCTCCCTGCCCGCCCCTGCCCGCCCCCGCCCGCCCCTGCCCCTCCCTGCCTGCCCCTGCCCGTCCCTGCCCGCCCCTGCCCGCCCCTGCCCCTCCCTGCCCGCCCCTGCCCGCCCCCGCCCGCCCCTGCCCCTCCCTGCCTGCCCCTGCCCGTCCCTGCCCGTCCCTGCCCGCCCCTGCCTCTCCCTGCCCCTCCCTGCCCGCCCCTGCCTCTCCCTGCCCGCCCCTGCCCCTCCCTGCCCGCCCCTGCCCGCCCCTGCCTCTCCCTGCCCCTCCCTGCCCGCCCCTTGCCTCTCCCTGCCCGCCCCTGCCCGCCCCTGCCCCTCCCTGCCCGCCCCTGCCCTCCCTGCCCGCCCCTGCCCCTCCCTGCCCGCCCCTGCCCGCCCCTGCCCGCCCCTGCCTCTCCCTGCCCGCCCCTGCCCTCCCTGCCCGCCCCTGCCCGTCCCTGCCCGCCCCTGCCTCTCCCTGCCCGCCCCTGCCCCTCCCTGCCCGCCCCTGCCTCTCCCTGCCCGCCCCTGCCCCTCCCTGCCCGCCCCTGCCTCTCCCTGCCCCTCCCTGCCCGCCCCTGCCCCTCCCTGCCCGCCCCTGCCTCTCCCTGCCCGCCCCTGCCCCTCCCTGCCCGCCCCTGCCCCTCCCTGCCCGCCCCTTGCCTCTCCCTGCCCGCCCCTGCCCGCCCCTGCCCCTCCCTGCCCGCCCCTGCCCGCCCCTGCCCCTCCCTGCCCGCCCCTGCCCTCCCTGCCCGCCCCTGCCTCTCCCTGCCCGCCCCTGCCCGCCCCTGCCCTCCCTGCCCGCCCCTGCCCCTCCCTGCCTGCCCCTGCCCGCCCCTGCCCTCCCTGCCCGCCCCTGCCTCTCCCTGCCCGCCCCTGCCCGCCCCTGCCCTCCCTGGCCGTCCCTGCCCGCCCCTTGCCTCTCCCTGCCCGCCCCTGCCCGCCCCTGCCCCTCCCTGCCCGCCCCTGCCCCTCCCTGCCCGCCCCTGCCCGTCCCTGCCCGCCCCTGCCCGTCCCTGCCCGCCCCTGCCCCTCCCTGCCCGCCCCTGCCTCTCCCTGCCCGCCCCTGCCCCTCCCTGCCCGCCCCTGCCCCTCCCTGCCCGCCCCTGCCCGCCCCTGCCCCTCCCTGCCCGCCCCTGCCCGCCCCCGCCCGCCCCTGCCCCTCCCTGCCTGCCCCTGCCCGTCCCTGCCCGCCCCTGCCTCTCCCTGCCCGCCCCTGCCCCTCCCTGCCCGCCCCTGCCTCTCCCTGCCCGCCCCTGCCCCTCCCTGCCCGCCCCTGCCTCTCCCTGCCCCTCCCTGCCCGCCCCTTGCCTCTCCCTGCCCGCCCCTGCCCGCCCCTGCCCCTCCCTGCCCGCCCCTGCCTCTCCCTGCCCGCCCCTGCCCTCCCTGCCCGCCCCTGCCTCTCCCTGCCCGCCCCTGCCCTCCCTGCCCGCCCCTGCCCCTCCCTGCCCGCCCCTGCCCGCCCCTGCCCGCCCCTGCCCCTCCCTGCCCGCCCCTGCCCGCCCCTGCCTCTCCCTGCCCCTCCCTGCCCGCCCCTTGCCTCTCCCTGCCTCTCCCTGCCCCTCCCTGCCCGCCCCTGCCTCTCCCTGCCCGCCCCTGCCCCTCCCTGCCCGCCCCTGCCCCTCCCTGCCCGCCCCTGCCTCTCCCTGCCCGCCCCTGCCCCTCCCTGCCCGCCCCTGCCTCTCCCTGCCCGCCCCTGCCCCTCCCTGCCCCTCCCTGCCCGCCCCTGCCCGTCCCTGCCCGCCCCTGCCCCTCCCTGCCTGCCCCTGCCCGTCCCTGCCCGCCCCTGCCTCTCCCTGCCCGCCCCTGCCTCTCCCTGCCCGCCCCTGCCCGCCCCTGCCCGCCCCTTGCCTCTCCCTGCCTCTCCCTGCCCCTCCCTGCCCGCCCCTTGCCTCTCCCTGCCTCTCCCTGCCCCTCCCTGCCCGCCCCTGCCTCTCCCTGCCCGCCCCTGCCCCTCCCTGCCCGCCCCTGCCCGTCCCTGCCCGCCCCTGCCTCTCCCTGCCCGCCCCTGCCCCTCCCTGCCCGCCCCTGCCTCTCCCTGCCCGCCCCTGCCCCTCCCTGCCCGCCCCTGCCTCTCCCTGCCCGCCCCTGCCCCTCCCTGCCCGCCCCTGCCTCTCCCTGCCCGCCCCTGCCCTCCCTGCCCGCCCCTGCCTCTCCCTGCCCGCCCCTGCCCGCCCCTGCCGTCCCCTCCCGCCCCTGCCCCTCCCTGCCCGCCCCTTGCCTCTCCCTGCCCGCCCCTGCCCGCCCCTGCCCCTCCCTGCCCGCCCCTGCCCGCCCCTGCCCCTCCCTGCCCGCCCCTGCCCTCCCACCCGCCCCTGCCCCTCCCTGCCCGCCCCTGCCCGCCCCTGCCTCTCCCTGCCCGCCCCTGCCCTCCCTGCCCGCCCCTGCCCGTCCCTGCCCGCCCCTGCCTCTCCCTGCCCGCCCCTGCCCCTCCCTGCCCGCCCCTGCCTCTCCCTGCCCGCCCCTGCCCCTCCCTGCCCGCCCCTGCCTCTCCCTGCCCCTCCCTGCCCGCCCCTGCCCGTCCCTGCCCGCCCCTGCCTCTCCCTGCCCGCCCCTGCCCCTCCCTGCCCGCCCCTGCCTCTCCCTGCCCGCCCCTGCCCCTCCCTGCCCGCCCCTGCCTCTCCCTGCCCGCCCCTGCCCTCCCTGCCCGCCCCTGCCTCTCCCTGCCCGCCCCTGCCCGCCCCTGCCCCTCCCTGCCCGCCCCTGCCCGCCCCTGCCCGCCCCTGCCTCTCCCTGCCCGCCCCTGCCCTCCCTGCCCGCCCCTGCCCGTCCCTGCCCGCCCCTGCCTCTCCCTGCCCGCCGCTGCCCCTCCCTGCCCGCCCCTGCCTCTCCCTGCCCGCCCCTGCCCCTCCCTGCCCGCCCCTGCCTCTCCCTGCCCCTCCCTGCCCGCCCCTGCCCGTCCCTGCCCGCCCCTGCCTCTCCCTGCCCGCCCCTGCCCCTCCCTGCCCGCCACTGCCTCTCCCTGCCCGCTCCTGCCCCTCCCTGCCCGCCCCTGCCTCTCCCTGCCCGCCCCTGCCCCTCCCTGCCCGCCCCTGCCCTCCCCTGCCGTCCCCTCCCGCCCCTGCCCCTCCCTGCCCGCCCCTTGCCTCTCCCTGCCCGCCCCTGCCCGCCCCTGCCCCTCCCTGCCCGCCCCTGCCCGCCCCTGCCCCTCCCTGCCCGCCCCTGCCCTCCCTGCCCGCCCCTGCCTCTCCCTGCCCGCCCCTGCCCTCCCTGCCCGCCCTTGCCTCTCCCTGCCCGCCCCTGCCCGCCCCTGCCCCTCCCTGCCCGCCCCTGCCCCTCCCTGCCCGCCCCTGCCCGTCACTGCCCGCCCCTGCCTCTCCCTGCCCGCCCCTGCCCCTGCCTGCCCGCCCCTGCCTCTCCCTGCCCGCCCCTGCCCCTCCCTGCCCGCCCCTGCCCGCCCCTGCCCTCCCTGCCCGCCCCTGCCCCTCCCTGCCCGCCCCTGCCCGCCCCTGCCCCTCCCTGCCCGCCCCTGCCCTCCCTGCCCGCCCCTGCCTCTCCCTGCCCGCCCCTGCCCGCCCCTGCCCTCCCTGCCCGCCCCTGCCCCTCCCTGCCTGCCCCTGCCCGCCCCTGCCCTCCCTGCCCGCCCCTGCCTCTCCCTGCCCGCCCCTGCCCGCCCCTGCCCTCCCTGGCCGTCCCTGCCCGCCCCTTGCCTCTCCCTGCCCGCCCCTGCCCGCCCCTGCCCCTCCCTGCCCGCCCCTGCCCCTCCCTGCCCGCCCCTGCCCGTCCCTGCCCGCCCCTGCCCGTCCCTGCCCGCCCCTGCCCCTCCCTGCCCGCCCCTGCCTCTCCCTGCCCGCCCCTGCCCCTCCCTGCCCGCCCCTGCCCCTCCCTGCCCGCCCCTGCCCGCCCCTGCCCCTCCCTGCCCGCCCCTGCCCGCCCCCGCCCGCCCCTGCCCCTCCCTGCCTGCCCCTGCCCGTCCCTGCCCGCCCCTGCCTCTCCCTGCCCGCCCCTGCCCCTCCCTGCCCGCCCCTGCCCTCCCTGCCCGCCCCTGCCTCTCCCTGCCCGCCCCTGCCCGCCCCTGCCAGCCCTGCCTCTCCCTGCCCGCCCCTGCCCGCCCCTGCCCTCCCTGCCCGCCCCTGCCTCTCCCTGCCCGCCCCTGCCCCTCCCTGCCCGCCCCTGCCCGCCCCTGCCGTCCTCTCCCGCCCCTGCCCGCCCCTGCCCCTCCCTGCCCGCCCCTGCCCGCCCCTGCCGTCCTCTCCCGCCCCTGCCCGCCCCTGCCCTCCCTGCCAGCCCCTGCCCGCCCCTGCCCTCCCTGCTCGCCCCTGCCCGCCCCTGGTCCCCCTGCGCCCTGCCTTGCCTTGCCAAAGTCGTACACCAGTGTGGTCTGGTTCTCGAAGCAGTGCACAAACATGCGCGTGTCCCTGGAAGCCTCCTTGCTGTGCGCCAGGGCTGCCACCATGGTGCCAGCGCTGTTCACCCTGATGACGTCCACTGTCAGCGCCACAGGCCCAGCCACATCACCAGACAGCAGCATGCCTGCAGCCACGCGGGGAGCCAACAAGCAGGGGGGCAGGCAAGCGGGCAAGTAGGCGGGCAGGCAGGCAGGCAGGCAGGCAGGCAGCAGGGCTTGATTAGGCTCGGAGCAAGAGGCAGGCAGGCAGGGTTCAAGACGACGAACAACGCAGGGTGGAGGCAGGCAGGTAGGCAGGCAGGCAGGCAGGCAGGCAGGCAGGCAGGCAGGCAGGCAGGCAGGCAGGCAGGCAGGCAGGCAGGCAGGCAGGCAGGCAGGCAGGCAGGCAGGCAGGCAGGCAGGCAGGCAGGCAGGCAGGCAGGCAGGCAGGCAGGCAGGCAGGCAGGCAGGCAGGCAGGCAGGCAGGCAGGCAGGCAGGCAGGCAGGCAGGCAGGCAGGCAGGCAGGCAGGCAGGCAGGCAGGCAGGCAGGCAGGCAGGCAGGCAGGCAGGCAGGCAGGCAGGCAGGCAGGCAGGCAGGCAGGCAGGCAGGCAGGCAGGCAGGCAGGCAGGCAGGCAGGCAGGCAGGCAGGCAGGCAGGCAGGCAGGCAGGCAGGCAGGCAGGCAGGCAGGCAGGCAGGCAGGCAGGCAGGCAGGCAGGCAGGCAGGCAGGCAGGCAGGCAGGCAGGCAGGCAGGCAGGCAGGCAGGCAGGCAGGCAGGCAGGCAGGCAGGCAGGCAGGCAGGCAGGCAGGCAGGCAGGCAGGCAGGCAGGCAGGCAGGCAGGCAGGCAGGCAGGCAGGCAGGCAGGCAGGCAGGCAGGCAGGCAGGCAGGCAGGCAGGCAGGCAGGCAGGCAGGCAGGCAGGCAGGCAGGCAGGCAGGCAGGCAGGCAGGCAGGCAGGCAGGCAGGCAGGCAGGCAGGCAGGCAGGCAGGCAGGCAGGCAGGCAGGCAGGCAGGCAGGCAGGCAGGCAGGCAGGCAGGCAGGCAGGCAGGCAGGCAGGCAGGCAGGCAGGCAGGCAGGCAGGCAGGCAGGCAGGCAGGCAGGCAGGCAGGCAGGCAGGCAGGCAGGCAGGCAGGCAGGCAGGCAGGCAGGCAGGCAGGCAGGCAGGCAGGCAGGCAGGCAGGCAGGCAGGCAGGCAGGCAGGCAGGCAGGCAGGCAGGCAGGCAGGCAGGCAGGCAGGCAGGCAGGCAGGCAGGCAGGCAGGCAGGCAGGCAGGCAGGCAGGCAGGCAGGCAGGCAGGCAGGCAGGCAGGCAGGCAGGCAGGCAGGCAGGCAGGCAGGCAGGCAGGCAGGCAGGCAGGCAGGCAGGCAGGCAGGCAGGCAGGCAGGCAGGCAGGCAGGCAGGCAGGCAGGCAGGCAGGCAGGCAGGCAGGCAGGCAGGCAGGCAGGCAGGCAGGCAGGCAGGCAGGCAGGCAGGCAGGCAGGCAGGCAGGCAGGCAGGCAGGCAGGCAGGCAGGCAGGCAGGCAGGCAGGCAGGCAGGCAGGCAGGCAGGCAGGCAGGCAGGCAGGCAGGCAGGCAGGCAGGCAGGCAGGCAGGCAGGCAGGCAGGCAGGCAGGCAGGCAGGCAGGCAGGCAGGCAGGCAGGCAGGCAGGCAGGCAGGCAGGCAGGCAGGCAGGCAGGCAGGCAGGCAGGCAGGCAGGCAGGCAGGCAGGCAGGCAGGCAGGCAGGCAGGCAGGCAGGCAGGCAGGCAGGCAGGCAGGCAGGCAGGCAGGCAGGCAGGCAGGCAGGCAGGCAGGCAGGCAGGCAGGCAGGCAGGCAGGCAGGCAGGCAGGCAGGCAGGCAGGCAGGCAGGCAGGCAGGCAGGCAGGCAGGCAGGCAGGCAGGCAGGCAGGCAGGCAGGCAGGCAGGCAGGCAGGCAGGCAGGCAGGCAGGCAGGCAGGCAGGCAGGCAGGCAGGCAGGCAGGCAGGCAGGCAGGCAGGCAGGCAGGCAGGCAGGCAGGCAGGCAGGCAGGCAGGCAGGCAGGCAGGCAGGCAGGCAGGCAGGCAGGCAGGCAGGCAGGCAGGCAGGCAGGCAGGCAGGCAGGCAGGCAGGCAGGCAGGCAGGCAGGCAGGCAGGCAGGCAGGCAGGCAGGCAGGCAGGCAGGCAGGCAGGCAGGCAGGCAGGCAGGCAGGCAGGCAGGCAGGCAGGCAGGCAGGCAGGCAGGCAGGCAGGCAGGCAGGCAGGCAGGCAGGCAGGCAGGCAGGCAGGCAGGCAGGCAGGCAGGCAGGCAGGCAGGCAGGCAGGCAGGCAGGCAGGCAGGCAGGCAGGCAGGCAGGCAGGCAGGCAGGCAGGCAGGCAGGCAGGCAGGCAGGCAGGCAGGCAGGCAGGCAGGCAGGCAGGCAGGCAGGCAGGCAGGCAGGCAGGCAGGCAGGCAGGCAGGCAGGCAGGCAGGCAGGCAGGCAGGCAGGCAGGCAGGCAGGCAGGCAGGCAGGCAGGCAGGCAGGCAGGCAGGCAGGCAGGCAGGCAGGCAGGCAGGCAGGCAGGCAGGCAGGCAGGCAGGCAGGCAGGCAGGCAGGCAGGCAGGCAGGCAGGCAGGCAGGCAGGCAGGCAGGCAGGCAGGCAGGCAGGCAGGCAGGCAGGCAGGCAGGCAGGCAGGCAGGCAGGCAGGCAGGCAGGCAGGCAGGCAGGCAGGCAGGCAGGCAGGCAGGCAGGCAGGCAGGCAGGCAGGCAGGCAGGCAGGCAGGCAGGCAGGCAGGCAGGCAGGCAGGCAGGCAGGCAGGCAGGCAGGCAGGCAGGCAGGCAGGCAGGCAGGCAGGCAGGCAGGCAGGCAGGCAGGCAGGCAGGCAGGCAGGCAGGCAGGCAGGCAGGCAGGCAGGCAGGCAGGCAGGCAGGCAGGCAGGCAGGCAGGCAGGCAGGCAGGCAGGCAGGCAGGCAGGCAGGCAGGCAGGCAGGCAGGCAGGCAGGCAGGCAGGCAGGCAGGCAGGCAGGCAGGCAGGCAGGCAGGCAGGCAGGCAGGCAGGCAGGCAGGCAGGCAGGCAGGCAGGCAGGCAGGCAGGCAGGCAGGCAGGCAGGCAGGCAGGCAGGCAGGCAGGCAGGCAGGCAGGCAGGCAGGCAGGCAGGCAGGCAGGCAGGCAGGCAGGCAGGC